>PVHY01035074.1:0-10020 GCA_004024945.1 Uropsilus gracilis
AAATAAAATAAATAAAAATAAAATAAAATAAAATAAAATATTCATTCTAAAAAAAAGAATCTAATAATAAGTACAAGGAACACTGGTAAATGTGCTTGTATAATTCTATGCAGATTATTTATGGGTAGATTCATATAAACACTACCAAGAATAAAATGCATAACTATTTCATTCCCACAAAGATCTCTTGTTTTGTAAACTTGCACATTATCATCCTTAACCCCTTTATTATATTCACTATTATTTTATTATCAATCTTTATAATTGTGTCATTTTGAAAATGTTATGTTATATAAATGGAATCATACAGTTTGTACCCTATGCACTTTATTTTCAATGAACATAATGCCGTTAACATCAACCCAAGTTCTATACTTAATAATAACTCACTCCTGTATGTTGTTGAGCATCTTGTAGAATGCATATCCTACAGATTGAACAATAATTCACCTACTGAAGGACATTGTTGTGTTTGACTACAGAATGTGAATAAGACTTCTATAAACATGGGTGTGTATCTTTCATTTCTCTGGGATACATTACCAGGAATGTGATCATTGGTTGTTTTATGTTTTCCAGAATGTTTGTTTTTTCCAGAGGGCTGAATCAATACATCCCCTACCACACCAGCATTAAACAACAATTCCACTTTCTTTATTTTTGCTTGCACCTAATAGTCATTCATTTTATTTTTTTATCTGCTTAATATGTACATATGGATAGCTCATTGTGACCTGAGTTTGCATTCCTTTTAAGAATACTATTGTTCAACATATTCCCATGTGTGTTTTCATCTATTTTCTTTGTCAGTGGTGAAATGTCTGTTTAATCAATTATATTATTGACTTTTTTTACTTGAGTTTTGAGACTTCTTTATATTCTGTAGTTTGAAAATATTTTTTCCTGTTTGTAGCATATAATTTCATATTAACAGATTTTACCAGAGTAAAAATATTTTTAAATGTTGACGAAGTTCAATATGCTAACTTATTATTCTATGATTATGAATTTAATGCCATATCTAAGAATTAATCACCAGGTTCTAATTCCCAGGGATTTTCTCCTAATGTAGCTTCTAAAATTTTGATCATAGTGAACTCTATGATCTATTTTACACTAATTTTAATATATTAAGTATAGGTTTAGATTGAAGTTCACTTTTTGCTATGAATATTCAATAATTCTAGCATTCTCCACTGATTGCTTTTTTAACATTTTTCAAGATTAATTGAATAGATTTTTTGCTTTCCATACCTGTGTTTCCATTTTTCCACTAATGATACATAGTATAGATTTTATAGCTATATAGTTACTCTTAAAATTAAATGGTGTTATTTTACACTTTTTTTTCTTTTCCAAAGATTGTTTTTGCTTTCCTATTTTATTTGTTTTTAATTTTAGTATGATTTCATATGTCTAAAAAAAGTCTGCCCTAAATTGATAGGAATTTTGTTAAAGCAGTACATAAACCTGGGATCATTTCATACATCATTACTATGCTGAGAATTTCAGTTGATAAGTATAGTATGCAACACTAGATTTAGACATTTCTGTAAATATGCTAAAAAAGTACTTTTGTCAGCTTCAGCACTCAAGTACTATATGTGTTTTATTTATGACTACTAAATATTTCATTTTTGAAATCTTAAAAATGCTATTGTGTTTTTAATGTCAATAGGCCATCTTTGTTGTTAACATATAAGAAACCAATTATTTTTCTTGACCTTATAGCCTGTAACTTTACTACACTCAATCATGAGTGTAGTACATTGGAATTTTCTACATAGATGGTATGTCATCTGAAATAGAAGCAATTTTTACTTCATCCTTTCGATCTGTATGGCTTGTATTTACTTATGAATATCTATATACATATATATATCCCTTCCAATTATGATGTGGATTAGAATTTCTAGTACCGTGTTGAATAACAGTAGTTCAAACAGACATTAGTACCCATTCCTTATGTCTTGTTCACTAGCTTGATAAGCACATCCTTTTGAAATTTGTAATTTTAAACTGAAGAAACTTGTAGTTTGTAAAAAGTTGAATAAATTCACTTATATAAATTTCCAACAAGTTTTAAAATGATTGATTTTGAACTGTATCAAATTCTTGATTCTTCATCAATTGAAAGAATAAAGTTTTAATATTATAGACATTCTGACTGATCTTTATATATTGAACCAGTCTTGTATTAATGGCATATATTATCATGGCCATGAGCATGTATTTTTTATGTAGACATTGCTATTTGGAAATATTCCATGGATTTCTGTGTCCTATTTAGCAGAAGATATTCACAACATATTAATCTGCAATGGGCTAATATCTGAGTTAATTAAAAAAATACACAATTCAGTCGTGCAAAATGAACTGCCTAATTAGTAAGTGCATCATATATGAAAGATAATACACTAACGGGGGGGACTCAGAAATTCAATAAGTATGTTTAAAAAATGCTCATTATCACTTCTAATAAGAGATATGTATGTTAAAATAACACAAATATCATCATTTAATACCCAAGAGAATGGTACATATTAAAAATACCTCCAACAAGTGCTCGAGAAGATGCAGAGAGAATATTGTCTTTGGGATGTAAACTGGTATGAATAATATGGAAAGCCCTCTGGATTTGTTTCAAAAAAACTAAAACTGAACATACTGTGCATGTACTGCTATATGAACACAGGGATTTTGTTATTAATTATAATTACTTTACTGTACAGTCTGTCAAGAATAGAAAATTGACTTGAGTGATCAATTTTTAATTTTTTAACAGTAATGAATCTCTTTATCACATGATATTTAATTAACATATAAATAACCCTGTGAGTCACTTTCCCCATTTTCTGATATAGGCAAGGCTGTTTATTATCTACCACCTCCCCTCCCTGGCCACTCCAGCTGGAAAGTTGTGTACTTTTGATTGGTTGTCCATATATTAGTGAAACCATTTGGTTTCTGTCTTTTTCCTTCTGACTTGTTTCTGCCAATATGATTTCTTCTAGGTACATGCATGTTACCAAAAAATCATCAACATGTTATTTTTAATTGATGTGTAATATTCCATTGTGTATATACACCACCTCTTTTTCATCCAACCATCTGTCTTGGGACATTTGGGTTGTTTCCATGTCCTTGCAATTATAAATAATGCTGCAATAAACATCCGAGCACTGGTGTCCCTTTGTACCCACATTGAGGTCTCCTTTGGGTAGATTTCAGAAGAATGTTTGCTGGGTCAAATGGTAGTTCCATTTTCATTAGTTTGAGTGTTCTTCACACTGATTTCCATACTAGTGATCAATTTTTTAAAGATTTTATCAATTTGCTTAATCTGAGTATGGTTTCTTCCCTCAGCTGTAGTCCCCAGAAATCTCCTGCCATCATATCACCCCTGAGCTGTTCCTGTAGTTCCTTGTGCTCTTTGCTCCCTTGCCTTGACACCTCTTTTTCCTCCTCCCTTGATGATACCTCATATATATAGTTTGCTTGCAAATTTTGTCACTTCTAAAAATTTTTCATACCTTTGCTTGGGGTCCACTGTAGTCCTACTACATAGCGTCCAATGTTTCCTTTTTTCCCTTATGACTTATTCGCTGAGCATAATCCCTTCCAGCTCATCCATGTTGCTGAAAATGACATGAGTTTATCTTTTCTGGTTGCTGAATAGTATTCCATTGTGTATATATACATCACATCTAATTGATTCATTTTGGGGCATTTAGGTTGTTTCCATATCTTAAATAGTGCTTCAATAAATACAGGAATAGAAGTTTCCTTTCAAATTAATGTTTTTGTCTCCTTTGCATAGAATATTAGGAGTGGGATTGCTGAGTCATATGGTATATCCATTTTTAATAATTTGAGAAACTTCCTTGCATTATGGGAGAAAGCTGTGGTTGGATTCATTTACTTTCCCACCAGATATATGAGGGTTCCATTTTCTCCACATCCTCACTAGCATTTCTTGTTACCTTTTTTTTAGTTGTTGCCATTTTTTGTCATTCCATTCAATTCTTGTTATTTTTACTTTCAAATACCATTACCAGAGGAATTTTCTATTTAAATAAATATAGCTTGAGAATATTTTTCATACAGTTGTCCGTTTCTGTACATACAAGCCTTTCTTAAGCACTGAGTATGTCAGAAATATATTTTTGTAAAAACTGGTAAAAATATACAGAATTTTGAAGTATTATTTTTAAACTTACACACTCTTCATATTCAAACAGAGTCACATCTAATGAAGCATATGCAGGTTCTAAAAAAACATAGTGAGTAATATTTGGGAACACTCTTCATTTCTCTTCCAATAATATATTATAGGCTATTGCCAAACTCCAATACATATTGAATATAATTAATTAGCAATCTAATTAAGCACCAAGTTACCCAAATACAGGTGATAGCAAGGCTAAACTCTTCAAATATTTCATTTTTCAAAGATTTTTCAAAGATTTCATTGTTATTTACTTAATATCTATGTGAAGAAAAACTAATTTTATAAGTATAGACTATTGAAGAATAAAATTAGTATAATTCATAAAAATGAAGTGGTATATGAGGCAAATAAAAGTAGTTCTTGTGGTATTAATTTTTTATCTTAATAAGTAAAGTGCTGTTTTAGTCAGAGTAGATCCAATGATCATAACTAAAATTTTAATTCTTATTTAATTGAAAATTTGTGAAAAATAAAACTACTGCCTACAGTGCACTATTGCTTATTAAGATGACTGTATCTCACATAAATATCCCTCTTTGATTTTGAGTTGGTGATTGGACACCTGTAATTTCTTCTAGGCACTTAGGAATCTAATATCAAATCAAATATTTAAAATTTATTAAAAAATAAAACAATTTTACAGGATTAATATTGTTGAATCCTCAGATTATTTTGTCATTAGCTTTTAATGACTTTTGGAATAGTACTAGATTTCCCCTAAATTTCTGTTTAGAATTGTAGGAGTTCTGAAAGGAAATTTTTTTATCAGAAATACCAGTCAAAAGCTAAAATTAAAAACAAACTAACAAACACATACATGGGACATTAAGTTCTCTGCTTCCAAGAATTTGATTTTCTGATTTACATCCTAAATGATGATTTTTCTAAATATGTGATGAAAATATTAGAGGAAAATTTGATTTTACATTTCAAATTTTTGTTCATGTATTCTCTTTAACATCTTTAGTGACTGCTGCAACTCTCTGATGAATTAAACTTTTTCATTTAGACACTGGGAACCTTTTTGTAGATAAGTTCACCATGATTATCCTTAACATTTAGAGTGTTGTGGTTACTTATTATATAAATATATATATTATTAAATATATATTATGTTATAGTATATATTTATAGTATATAATTATATACTATATATTTATATTGTAAAATATTTATTTTAGCTAAATTAAATATTATTAAACTTTACTCATTATTTGTTTTCTCTGTTAGTTTACTATTTTTTACAATTTAAGTTATTACCTTTCTAACTGAACTTTTTGACATTGGGCAAGATCAGATTTCATTTAATTCCATATCTCATTTCCAACTAGATACTCATACTTTTTAATATTGCACATTTACTTTCAACTTAACAAGTCTAAAAGTGATCAACTCAGAGTTAGTCTCACTAAGTTGTTAAATCTGTAAACTCCAAGAGAGTAGATGCAATTTTTAGTTGATGGCTTTGTCCTAAAATCAGGATAATGAGCATAGTCTCCTCTAAAGATTGTTTGGAGAATAGATGTCTTAATGTGTATGAAACACTTAAATTGGTTATCCTACAGAATAAGGGCTTAATCATTTCTGACAAAATATTAATATGGTATGGTGATTAGAATTCAGGATCTTGCCTGACAACCTGGGTTAATATCTGTTTATGACAGTAGCTTTGTGATGATGGACAAATTATTTGAACAGACTCTGCCTCCATTTCTTTGTTGTTAAAATGAACATAATTATCCATACACTATATTTTATCATGAAACTTAAAAGATGGCATGGCAAAGCATATAGAATTCTGATATACATTATAACCTTAAAATCTCCCACTACTAGTCTAATGTATTTTATGTCTTAATTTTTTTCTATTTTTATCATTGGAAAAATTTATTTTAGTTTTAATTACCCATATTTGTCAATAAAGATTTCTTTTTATTCACTTTAACATTCATTAACAACATCAGCTGTCATTCTCTTGGTTTTTACTCTCCATTGCTTCATCTTATTCTTTCAGCTAGTGTTTTGGTTACTTTACCTTACTAATGAAAGTCGTTTATTGATTTCTTGTCTACTTTGTCACTAAAAATTATCCTCTGAAAGAGCATAATATGTACTTTGACTCATCCCTTTATGGCTTAATAATTGTTCACTAATGCTTAATTGGCATACGTATAAAATCCAAATGTAATCTAAAATTTAAGGGTCTACTCTATTTAGCTCTATCACCTATTTTCCTTTAGAGGTGAGACTTTCCTAAGTCATTTCTGCCACTCTTTTTTGGACATGCCTTTATTTTTAATTTTTCTTAAGACAATAAATTTCCTTATGTTTTGTACTGTTTAAGCCTCAGCGCTAATACTAATTTTCTCTGGGAAACTTTGTACCACACTCTTCTATATTTTTGGCATTTCTCTCTCCTGAATGGCACTTTACTTTCTTTTTGCAAATTCCACATGTAACAGCTTACTATGTGTACATTCTTTTTTCCTTAGCTATTGTATCACTCATAATGTTCCTCATGTCACAATGACAAAGTGGATGATCACTCAGGGAATGAATGTCTGATATCAGTAGAATCTTTCAGATTACTCTCCTAAGAATATCAATTTTTCAGACAGAAGTATCATAATTTTCAATTTCTTTGGGTTTTCTGTACCTAGTAGGAATAACATTTAAAATACATTCAAATTAAAGTATAAATACATATTTGTATCAAGTACAACTTAATAGCAGATAATAGCAGTGTTAGACTCTTTGATATAGCCTACTATTGTAATGAAGTATGACAACTTAAAGTTATGGAAATGTGACTATTAAATATGATAGTTTATTGTGGTTCACCATACCATAACTATGTTTTCTCTTAGAAAAGTGGAGGGCATATGTATCAGTAAATTGTATCATTTTTGAACCTGCAAAAGAACCTGCAAAAGCCATGCAAAATATTAGACAGTCATTTGCCATGATAATTTTATGTGTTTGTGTTCAACATTCAACATGCCAACTTTATGGTGATTAAGGTCTACAGATGCTTAACAATACTATTTTCCATTTTATTACAGAAAGTTACTTAAACATGCTATCATCATTACCCTAAGAACAATAACATATAGTGATATTGAAAATTTAACATAGGGCATTACTGGAATATTTTTAAGTGAAATAGAAAGATTTTTTTTTTGAGACTAGATCTTCTTGCTGCTTTTGCCCATGGAACCTCAGACTCATGTTTTCCAGGGTACCACAGACTCAAGAAATCCCCAGCCTCAGCTTCCCAGGTAGCCGGGATTACAGGACTGCACCACACACCCAGCTAATTTTTTGGAACTAGTTCTCACTATGTTACCCCTGGTGGAACAGGAACCGCAATCCCCAGTTCCTGCTTCCTAGGCTGCCGCTTACAGGCACATGCAACCGTGACCGGCAAAGTGGAAAGAATTTTTAAAAATCTGTAGATATATAAAAATATGAAGTTTAAAAAACTATTTCTGAATGGATAGCATCAGCTTTGAATATGTTATGGGATGTATTCTTTTCCACTTTAGTTTCCTTGGTGTCTCTGTGTATGTATTTTTAAAGGGAGGTTTGTTTCATCAATTCAAAGTTTTAAACAATTATTTATTTTTTTTTCCATAAGAAACTCATAATTAGTACTAAACGAGGTAAGTAGATGTATGTTTATGACACAACTAGAAAACAGTGCTGGAGAAGATTGCCCAGAGTGAGTTCAAAGAGGAAGACTCATTTAGTGTGACAAAGTCTATATCCTGACACTATTTAAAGTACAATAAGTAACAAAATATTTATAAATCACCCTTAAATGTCTCACTTCTAACCACAGAATACCATGGTCTCATACACAGACTGCCCATGGTTTGTTATATTTGGCATCTTTCAACATTTATTGCTTTAACCTTACTTATTATAGAGCATTCTTATGGAAGATTAAATTGTTTTCACTTGGTTCTATTTGAATTTTCCATGGGGGAGTGGGTGAGGAGAGAGCGGGAACTATCTCCCTACATGTAAGGTGTAAAAAAAGCTTTACATAAGCTTTGAAATAGTATCACTATCACTACCACTATTCCTATCTTGATACTCCCTTAATTGAAAAAATACAGTGCTTAAAACATTAAATATCATAACAAGCAGGAATTGGGATAGATTCGTTGAAGTAATCAAATTTGTTAGTTTGATAACAAAGAAAGTATAAAACAAAGCCCATGGAAACAGGAATATTGCCTATCTCTAATCATTAAAAAGCAGAATAGGAGACTAGGAAATAAATTTATAAAATTAGACAAATTGGTAGAGTGAGATTGAGAATATTTAGACAAGGAAAATGAAGTTATGGAAAATAGAATATAGAATAATTCTCTTTCAAAATTGGTGTTATTTGAAATTTTATTAGTTAGGAAATAGTATATATTATTAGGAGTTTAGGACATCACCTCATGTAAGCGGTCAACCTTACATGTTAACCAAAAAGCTCCTGAAAAACAGCAGGTGCAAGAAGAACACTGGCATTCTTTCTTAAAAGCAGAGAAGAAATTTCAATGTAAAAGATGTCTTGCCTACATTAGAAGAAAGGTGACATTCTTATCAAGTAAGGGCAATCAAGACAAAGATCTTAGTAAAATAATTCTATATTCCCATAGTCTCCAATACAGTTTAGTTACATTTACATAATTTCCTTTATTGTTCAACTTAGTAAAAAGCATTTTAATTTTGTCACCTCTTTGGATCTTCATTTTCTTATAAAAATTTTCATGTCATGTAAAATTTATATTAACTAAATATGCATGATTTTTTTTATCCTTTTGATCTGCTTTACATCAATATAATTATCAAGCATAACCAAAATGCCCAGGACTGCAAAGGTATAACTTTGCCTTTTCTACAAATATAAGGGGATGCATATGAGACTTGTAGTCAGATCATCTCTGGTTCTTATATTTGATATTTTGATAACCGTAGGTGAATTATTTAACATGTGCTGAACCCTAGTTTCTTCATCTGTGAAGTATATTTAATCACATTGGATTGTTGCAAATATTAAAAGGAAAAAATGAATGTAACTATTAAAATAACATGGGGTTCAGTTCCTGGTTAAAAATCTATGTTGTGACTATGCTATGGGGCATGTTACTAAAAGCTAATTGTGGTACACAGGAAAGGCATTCCCACATGACTGTCCTGAGACAATAATCTCCATCATGAGTCAGACCTGGAGATGCCCACGCAGTCATTAACATGACTGTGGATATGGTGGTAGTCTGTGTGGGAATAGTGCTAAGAAAAAGTCATTATGTAACTGTATGCACAAGAAGCTCCTTGTATAGACTTATGTGTTGTCAACCTGCCCCTCTGGTTCCTATAAGAAATTATACCATAATGTTGCTCAATGCCTTGTTATCCATACAACTGTTGCATGCTCAGTCAGGCTTGTTCAGTTTTCCTAATGCATAGCAAGGGTTACTGGTTTCTCAGGAGCAGTGCCCTGTCTTTCACAAACTACTCCATGATTCTTGTCTCTTTCTCTCAGTGGGGCCTGACACAACACGTGTGACTTTTCAGACCTATTCAGAGGGAATTTAAAGGTTTCACTTGCAGACCTCATGTGGGGAGGAGGTAGCCACTCTGCTTACACATACTTGACGCACACTAGTACATTATAGTATCTACAAGGAGTTGCGGTAAAGCAGATTCATGGGTAAGATGAGATAGATTAGATAGATGATAGATAGATAGATAGATAGATAGATAGATAGATAGATAGATAGATAGAT
>PVHY01035075.1:0-10023 GCA_004024945.1 Uropsilus gracilis
AAAAAAAAAAAAAAAGCCTAGGCACAGTGGCACATACCTGTAAGTGGCAGCCTAGGAAGTCATGACAGGGACCGGGGATCACGGTTCGAGTTCTAGGGCAACATAGTGAGACCTAGTTCCAAAAAAATAGCTGGACGTGGTGGCATGCGCCTGTAATCCCAGCTACCTGGGAAGCTGAGACTGGGGATGGCTTGAGTCCATGGTGCCCCGGGCAACGTGAGCCTGCGGTTCCACGGGCAAAAATAACAAGAGCTAGTCTCCAAAAAATAAATAAATAAATAAATAAAGCCCTATTCTGACGTCATAGCTAGATTCTTTAACGGGCACAAACTTGACATTCTCTATGGAATAGTTTGCACTTTTTCCACAGACTCGGCGGTAAGAAGGATTGTGTCTCAGTAGAAAATGCAAGTCGCAAACTTTCTGGGAGGGAACAAAACAGGGTCCGAGAGGGGCAGAAGAAGAAAGGCCTTGCTTATTCTTCCCCCAGATGTGCACAGCTGCTCAAGTGGGTGGGGCTGGCTATGAAGCTCCTCTCCTTTGGAAGGTCTCTCCCTGGGCATAGGAACATCCCTCCACCCCCAGGGTATTGCCGTGGGGGCCACTCACTAGAAAGGACTTTGTTCCGGCATCTCCCCTCTAGCAACCTTGCCCATTGCGCTTGCCCTCAGGCCTGAGGAGACCAGGCATTACCCGCACACCTCAGACAAAACCCCCTGCCACCAGCCTCATACCCAGCGGATTCTCAGCTTCAAGTGGTCCCAAACCTACTAGGCTCTGGGATTGAAGCCCGGTGCGGGGACTGGGCCGTCAGGCCTGTGACTCTCATGCTGACTCCCTTCCCAGACAGGCCATTCCGAGCAAGGCGGCTTCCCGCCCCGCCTGGCAAGGGTCACCACAAGGTCTCGTGTCAGAGGTCACAGGGCAGAACAGGGTCACGTGTCCCAACTTACCTATCCCAGTGGCCAGGGGCTTACACTGACGGGCCAGGCTTCGGTCCCATGATCATTTCCAGCCAACGGCTGTGGGCCCAGGGGGGGTGGGGCAGAAATGGCACCAAGGAGCCTGGGAAAGAGACAGCAGCTCGTCTCCACCTCACGTTCAGTGACTCTGATGCTTCCTGTCCACACGGCCACGCTCCCCAGACTTACACGCCAAGCAAGAGTCCGCGTTTCCCTCAGGCCTTGCGGATCCCTGGGCCCCGGGTTGCTGCCAAGCGTCCAGTCTACACTGGTGGCTCCACACGCAGAGTCGGCGCGTCCCTGCCAGTCCAGGCCAGCAAGGCTTCCGGCCCAGCCCAGTCCCCCGAAGGGCTCTGGCAGCCGCCCCCCATGACCGGCATGCTGGCCTCCCTTCACCTCCGCCCTGCTTGGCCTCCCCGCCCGCCCCAGGTGGCACTGCTGCCCACCACCCTGCTCCCTTGATAAGGCTGTTCTGGGCACTGCCCCAGCTGGCCCCGAGGCCTTCTCAGGCACATGTCAGTCTCTCGTGCCTGCCAGGTGGCCATCGCTCTTCAGGCTCTGAGTCTGCGTCTTCTACACTCCGTGTCAGGTCAGCCTTTCTAACACCCGTGGCCCCTGTTAAGCAGCCAGCCCCCAAATCCTGCCAGTTCTGCGTTCTGGGGCCCACCTGCCAGCAGCCTCCTGTTCACTCCCACCAGGTTGTTCTACAGAGCCTCCCTCCTCGCCGCTGGCCCAGCTGAACTCCCAGACGAGGCTTCCCTGGGGCTGAGGCCTCGTCTTGCTAGCCAGGTGGCCGTGGACAAGTCACCGCCCATCTCGGGGCCTCTGTTCCTGCCTCTGTAAAATGGAGATGGTAACCGCCTTGCGGAGCTGAACAAGGATGTGTCCAGCACCAGATGCCAGGCGCAGTACGTGGGCGGTGGTTGAGCAGCGGGCAGCTGCGAAGCAGGAGAGAGAGGGGCAACACCCTTTGAGCTGGCCGCGGGCATCAATGTTTTATTGATTCGGGTTTTAAGAAACTCTGGTTTCTCCCTCTCTAGCAGGCTCGACCTAGCTCCTGGTGCCTTCTGGGGGTCCGGGTGTAGCCCCTCACCCCTCGGCCCCCTTGTGGGGCACTCAGATCCATGCTTTGGGAATCAACTCCCATCTCTCTGCTCCTGCCTCTCTGCCCCAGGCACCCAGCACTGAGCATATCTTACCTTCACTGAACTGTCTCACCTGAGCTGCCCAAACACAGCACTGGTCTCCAGGCTCAGCCCCCACCTGCTCCACACCTTGCCTCCTTCCAGGGCCCCCTGGATGTTAGCGAAATCACCTCTCTAGCCACACTGCCTGCCAGTCTCCTGTTCCCCTGCCCTGGAGGGCAGGAAGCCCCCATTTCTCAGGGTGGTGGGCCAGGTTGAAATCAGGTAAGAAGACAAAGCAGGGATCTTAACTAAACTTACAAATAGGAGCAGCTGGCTCTTTAAACCCAGCTACACCTTAGGTTCATCCCCGCCCGCGTGAGTAGCAGCAAGACCACTATCTTAAGAGATTTACTCTTAAAAGACAAAATAAACGAAAGTTGCTGAAGGTACAAGGGACCCCTTTGGTAATCTTACCACATAGTCCAGTCTAGTCCCCAAAAAACTGCACATGGGTCCTTTGCCACATGTGTCCACAAAATGGCAGCCGTCCCACCTTCAAGCCAGATGAAGAAGCCAAGATGGCATCATTGAGCCTCTTTCAAAGGGACAGCTATTTGCTTCAGGTCAAAAAACCAAGATAGTGCCAGGCACGGTGGCGCGTGCCTGTAATCTTCAGCCTATGAAGCAGCTGGGGCTAGGGATGGCAGTTCAAGTCCTGTTTGGGGCAATACAGCGAGACCTAGTCCCAAAAAATAGCTGGGCATGGTGGCACACGCCTGTAATCCCAGCTACCTGGGAAGCTGAGGCTGGGGATTGCTTGAGTCTGTGGTACCCCGGGCAACGAGAGCCTGCAGTTCCACAGGCAAAATAGCAAGACCTAGTCTCAAAAAAAAAAAAAACACAAAAAAACAAGATGGCATCATCAACCCTCCTTCAGAAGCTGGAGATTCAAATCCAATGAAGAAACCAGGTCACACAGGTCCCAGGTGTCTCCAACATGCTTCCCCGGGCTCTTCACCAGCCGAGGTTGGGGATGGAAGCCCACAGCGCCGCTCCTTCCCTGCCCTGCTGCTCCACAGGGCAGTGGCAGCTCTGAGGCTGCAGCCTCCCTCCCGCTTCTCTGCTCTGTCCCTTCTTCCCTTCGGCAGCTTCCTCTCCTTACAGCCCCACTCTCTCCCTGTTCCCCTCGCGAGAAGGCTTGGCTTCACTTTTCCATGTCTCTTTCCACCAGGACACAATGGCTGCCATTCGAAAGCAGGACCACCATGCTGGGGCCCACGGCCCCCCAATCTCACCACAGCTTCCCTATCAAGATCTCCACAGCCTATGCTGGGCATGGTGGCGCGTGCCTGTAAGCTTCAGCCTAGGAAGCGGCCGGGGCTAGGGATCGCGGTTCAAGTCCTGCCTGGGGCCCATAGCAAGACCTAGTTCCAAAAAAGTAGCTGGGTGTGGTGGCACGCGCCTGTCATCCCAGCTACCTGGGAAGCTGAGGCGGGGGATGGCTTGAGTCTGTGGTACCCCGGGCAACGAGAGCCTGCAAGCCTGATGCTGTTCTCTTCCCAGCGCCCACTCCACCTACCCTCATCAGGTCCCCGCTGCTACTCAACAAACTGCCGTACATCGGGCGAATAAAACTGCAGACGTATTATCTCAGACATGCAGTCTCCATCTCCGAGCCGGGTCTCTGAGGGCCGGTTCCCAGACTGTGGCCTGACGGGTTCCTTTTGGCGTCGAATCTGCTCTTTGGCTTTCCTTCTGGAAGATGTTCTCCTTCCTTCCATTCCGTATCACAGGGCCCCCATCCTTCCCCCTTCCCCCTGGCCTCCCACTGTCGCAGCCCCTCCTGCTGACTTGCTCACCTGTCTTTCCTGCAGGAAGAATGGCCTGTGATCGCCTGAAGACCCACCTGCATAATCCAGGCGAGCCTCCCCATACCGGGTTAAGAACATGAGCGTCATCACATCCCATGACTGCTGTTGTCCTCTTACCATACAATCTGCACAGGGTCTGGGGATCAGATCATGGCCGTGACTCTACCTGAATCCTGGCACCCACTCTCG
Source organism: Uropsilus gracilis (assembly GCA_004024945.1). NCBI lineage: Eukaryota > Metazoa > Chordata > Mammalia > Eulipotyphla > Talpidae > Uropsilus > Uropsilus gracilis. The sequence continues at coordinate 4,150 of PVHY01035075.1, forward strand.
CTGGCTGGGAACCCCGTGCTCTCAGGACCCTGAGACCAGGCTCCTGTGCCCCTCCCCCCTCCTGCGCGCCTGCCTACGGGGGGTAACTTCGAGCTTCGCCCCAGTGGCGCCCTTCTCGAACCCATAGCCAGGCAGGAGCAGCGCCGGTACACTCCTCACCCCACCCCACCCCCACCCCCCGCGTGTAGCCTTCTCTGACACGGAGCCAGAGGAGCCAGCTCTCGGTGGCTGATCACCCTGTGGGAGACTCATGGTACGTGGAGAGAGTACTCTGAGGAGGGCTTCAGACCCAGGCTTTGGGGAGGCGGCTGAGCCCTCATAAACTAGTCAGAGCCTTGCTGTGGCCACTCGAAACAATCAACCCCCCTCATGCGAGGGGGGCCATTTTGAGTTCTGTTACTTGGAGGGCAGATGTCTTCACACACACATTCCCCTATGCAGGCAGAACTTGCTGGAGGCTACGCTTGCAGGCTCCTGGAAGCCCTCCAAAGACAGAGGCTGCCCTCCCTCCCGCCCTCCCACTGCCCTGTCCCCAGGGCCTTTTCTGGCTTTGCCCTTCTCAGCTCTCCGCCCTCCCCTGAGTCCCTCAAGGCACTGGGAGTCTCTCCAAGGAAGGGGAAACAAGCTTAAGACTAAATGGTGGGAAGGCCCAGCCTTCAGCCCCGAGGGGCCAGGGCACCTTTCTGTAAGGCCTCCAGGTGGAAAAGAGTTGGAATGTCTGGGCCACCGGCTATGGGCTGAGGTGTGTCTTCCTCAGTGTCATAAGCCCGGGTAGTGTGACCTCTCTGGAGATGATCCAGGGAGAAGAGGCCCTGAGCTCCAGTGAGTGGGTCAGGCTTTTTCCCTCAGGCCTGTATAATCAGCCCCTGGGGCACTGCGCCCTCCCCGTGATGGTGCAGCCTGGTGGGTATGCACATGCGTGACTGGGCGCAGCTGAGCCTGGGAGAGAGCGGATAAAGGGGCGCTGAGAGCACAGAGAGAGCACGAGAGGACCCTGGAGAGTACAAAGAGGGAGCGTGAAGATTTCTGGGGGGCTGGGGACCCCGTGTCCTGGCACATCCCGGCCCGCCCAGCGTGTCTTGTGTAACTGCTAGAGCCAATCAAGAAGCTGTGCAGATGGGGGAGCCTGGTGCTTGCATGACAGTGGGTGTCACGGATAGGCTGGTTGCCCTTCACTTGGCAGAGAGGATGAGACGGTTCCTGACTGTGGCCTTGTCGGGTGAGGCTGAGGTCCTCATAAAATGGGCACCTGGACAGAGAGCAGAGCACGCAGAGGTGTGTGAAAATGGAGGAGACCTGGGCGCTGCCCAGCCTGGGAAGTGGGGAGAGTCTTCCCCCCACCTCAGCCACTTCCGGGTGCCCCCGCCCCAGACTTCTGCATCCAGAGTGTGAGGCAACGCGTTTCTGTCATTTGAGCCCTGAAGTTGGCGGCCTCCTTGTCCCGGCAGCCCTGGTGGACGGACAAACACTCCATCTCAGCCCTGAGGTGGCTGTGGAGAGGTGAGAGGGAGCATGGAGACTGGAAGGGGAGGCGGGGGGCCACCCAGATCTTGGGGGGTGGGGAGAGTTGGGCATTCGCTGTGCTGTGGAAAACCACCGATGGTTTTCTTGCAGCTGTGAGCAGCCGCAGCACCATGGCAAGGAGTAGCCGCAGCACCCCAGGGCAGGCGGGGGAGGGGGTGGAGGTGGGGGGAGGCGGAGCTCTCGAGACTCTGGGAGGGACAGTCCAGCCAGACCTGCTGTGGGGGGGCAGAGGAGGACAGACGGGGTGCTCAAGGCGGGTGCCCAGTTTCTGGCCCAGCTGCTGCTGGACAAGAGCGTTCTTGAGCCCCATGACCAGAGCTGGTGGGGGCATCGATTGAGGGGGAGGAGAAGAATGTGGGACCCCTTCAGGGCCTGTGCACGTGCCACACCCAGAGGAGACAGCAGCTGGATGGAGCTATGAGCCTGGGGTTCAGCACATGGGCTGGGCCAGCGCTGGGAACCCCGGGGCTTGACTGCCTTGAGATGGACTTTGAGACCACAGGCTGCATCAGGGTGGAGGGGGTGGGGGGGTGGTCTGAGAAGTTCCCCCACCCCCATCTCCTGGCCCTCATCTCCTGGGCCTGGAGTCACTGTGAAGGGAGGGAAAGCTGAGGCCACAGCAGGGTCCAGGGCGGCCTCCTGGCGAGGCCTGCATGGTACAGCCCAGTGCGGGCACAAGGCCGGGAGTGCAGCTCTCGGAGGGCACAGACGCGGAGACCAGTGTGTTCCTTTCCCAGAGTCACACACTGCAGGGCTGAGAGTCGGAATCCCTCCAATCCAAGGGCCCTGGAGGTCTGCTACCTCAGCCCTTCCCTCTTGTGTGGGTCCAGCACTCACTGGGAGCCCACACTGCCCCTCAGGTTGGCAGGGGCAGGGCCTGCTGTATTCTTATGTGGCACTGAGCAGGTTCCAGTAAGTCCTGCATGGAAAATCTTGGAAAGGAAATGGGGAGTGATGGGGGGAGGGGCAGTGGGTGGTGGAAATTCCCATGGGGATCAACACTCATACCTTGTAAGAAACCCCAAAATAAGGCCGGACACGGTGGCTCGTGCTTGTAAGCTTCAGCCTATGAAGCCGCCGGGGCTAGGGATCACGGTTCGAGTCCCGCCTGGGGCCCGTAGTGAGACCTAGTTCCAAAAAAATAGCTGGGTGTGGTGGTGTGCACCTGTCATCCCAGCTACCTGGGAAGCTGAGGCTGGGGATTGCTTGAGTCTGTGGTACCATGGGCAACGGGAGTCTGCGGTTCCAGGGGCAAAAATAGCGAGACCTCGTCTCAAAAAAAAAAAAAAAGAAACCCCAAAATAAAATAAAATATTTTAATAATTAAAAAAGAATCTTGGGGGAAACATGTTAAAGTGTTAACTGATTCCTCTGTTGAGGTCATGGTTTACATCCCATCTGGGGAGGAGAGCAAGTCACCCTCCCCCCTTCTTAATTTGGGTGGTGGTTATGCAGATGTGTACAGTTGTCAGAAGCCACCCTCTGACCACTTAAGCGCTGTATTATGTTGATTGTATCTCATGTGCTAATTATCTCAATTAAAAGAATAAAGGTATACAAATGACTTACTGGTGTACTTTACCAGGTGAAGATTTTGCTATGGTGGTATCTAGAATCTATCACTGCAAACAGGATAATGGAAATGAGTGGAGATGTGAGTTAAAAAATCCTAAAGATATTGAATCTACATCATAAATTACATTTGAGTTATTGCACAAAGATTAGCATAATATTAAATGTTCTTCGTTGTTAATCTAAAAAAAAAGAAAACGAAAAGTATATTATTAAATGAGAAATTATATTCACTAAGAAGTAAAACTGAAATACCTCAAATATATATAATTATATATCAAATGATTAAAATGTCATATTAAAACAAGGATGTCATTAAGGGGGAGGAGAGTGGTAGTAGAGGGGTGCATTTTTTTAGGGGTGTATTATTGAGAGAAGGGTCATACCTAAGAGTAGTACTATACAAAGATGACCAGTGTGTATGAAAATAAAATTTAAAAATTGAAATAAAATAAGGAAGTATTTACACACATCAATTTAGATTTGCCAAACGACCACTGTTTTACAGTATCCTCAAGGAGTTTATAGACATTTTGCTCTTGGTTTTCTCTCTCCCCTACTTATTCTGTAATAAACTGGAGTCACAAATTGAGCCGATGGTTCAGACTCTAGTTCCCAGTTAGCCTGTTCATGCCTGCTTCACGGGGCCTCTGGGGGCAGTAACTGCGTCTATACTCTCAAAGGGCTCCTCAGAGCCTCAATAACTTTGTTCCAGAAGCAGTTTTCCCAGTCGGGCCAGCACCTGGCTCTCACGAAGCCCTCTGTCAGAGAACCGAGCGGCCATCTTAGGTGGCCTGTGTGAACCAGAGGCCCACCACAGGTGACTGACACTGAGTGGTTTCCCAGAGCCAGCCCTCGGGTGTGCTGGGGAAAGCACTGGCATCATCTTCTTCCCTCTTTATGAACTCTGGCTCACACGCCGCAGAAGGAGCGGGGACAGGGAGAAGTTAGAAAGTTCCAGAAGGAGAGGAGAAAGGGCGCAGAGATAAGAGGTCTTCTGGCAACATTCTCCTTTCTGAAAGCGATCACATAGCTGAGTCCTTTCTGTTCCAAGCTGGGGGAGTGAACAGAGCTGGGTGGTGGAGCCCAGCTTTGGAGGACAATACTGAGGTGGCCTTGAGGTCATGCAGCCTGTGACCTCGGTGCTGGCCAGGTCCTGGCTCACCCCCCCCCCCCCCCAGGCCTTGGCTCCCTGATTTGCAAAACGGGTGACCCTGGGATCCCGGGGAGTGACTCAAAGAAGCAGGGTCTCCGCCTGCAACACAAGGGCCCAGCCTGCCCCTTGCTGCATCCGTGTGGGTCCTAACAGAACCAGGGTGGGGGCACCCACCCCTTTGCACGGCCTACCTGGGGTGGTCGGTGCTCATGGGAGAAGAGGTCTCAGGATGTTCCGGGTGTCAGTATGTCTGGGGGTTCGCACGAGCCATCGGGAATCCAGTCAGTGCTGCAGAGTAGCAGTCACCTCCCCTCCCACCAGAGTGTCACCTCGGAGGGCGTGAAGAAAACTGTTCTGAAGTCTTCAGCCAATCGTGGCCTGTCCTAAGCTAACTAAGAAGCGGGGAGCTTGGCGTGGCTTGTGCTTTTCGCGCTCACCCTGCTTCTGGAACGCGCTGGGACGTTCTCTCTGCAGCTGTGAGGGGCACGGAGGCCTCAGGGAGAGGAGGGCTGCCGGGAGAGCTTTGGCCTTGCTCTGGCCCATGGAGCCGGGAGCCTGGCCAGAGAGAGCGCAGGGCTGGCAGCCAGGAGGGATCCTGTGTGGACTTTGAGGAAAGACTCTGGGCTACAGCACCAGGCCTCCTCCCCAGGCCAGCTGAGCTCTGGCAGCAGCCCCCAGCTCAGGCAAATTCCCACACAGCGAGGCGAGCTCCCGGGGCGGGTGGCAGGAGGCTGCTGGGCCCCAGCCAGCGAGCGTTGCTGCTGCGTAGCAGGGACACAAACGCCGGAGCCATTTCCCTGAGGCGTGGGGTTTGGTCTTCTCCCCAAGGACAGGTGGGGAAGGGGGGGAGTCGGGACTGGCCCTTCCCACTGCGGTCCTGGAACTTTTTTCCTTTCTTTTGTGGGAACGTAAACTAAGCAGCTCCACGGTGTGAGTGGCCATGGCTCAGGCTAAGTCTTCCACAAAGGATAATTCCTGGAAAATGCTGCCGAGGCCCCTCTGGCTGTGTGTGATAAGTCAGCGGGTTTGCTCGCCGCTGGCGCGCTGCCAGGACTCTCCCGGTTCCTCCTAAAACTTTCCATCGCTCCTCTTGGCTGGGAGGCTTTCTCTGGGACCTGTTCTGCCCAGCAGTGAGCTCTTCGTGCTTTGCCCTTAGTGCTGGTGCCTTCGGAGCTCAGCCTTAGGTAAATGAGGTCAAGTGACCCAGGCAAGTTCCTCAAGTGGCGGGAACACCCCATTCTTTCAAGGGCACTCGCCGCCTCAGTCCTTCAGAGAAGCTCCTGTGAAGACTTTGCCTGTGAACAGGGGCCACCACCGAGGGACGCAGAATCCGGAAACCAAGGCAGCTGGGGGTGTCTCCATGGCCTCCTCCTTTCTAAGGAGCTTTAGTCTGAGGCCTGCTACTTCTTCCGCTCAAAGCCATCTCCACGGAGGACAGGTCAGAAACTGTGTGGCCCTCACAGATTCCTGCCTGCATCGTCTCTGGCACTGGGGAATCACACCCTGGGCCCAGAGCAATGTGCAGCGTTTAAGAGGTTCCCTCCACCAGGTACGGTGGCGCGTGCCTGTAAGCTTCAGCCCATGAAACGGCTCGGGCTAGGGGTCGCGGTTTGAGTCCCACT
>PVHY01035076.1:0-10027 GCA_004024945.1 Uropsilus gracilis
GCCCTGTAGATGCGGCCCTCCCTCCCGTATTGAGCCCCTTAGTCCCCACCCTGTCCCCCTTCCCCCGCTCCCCCATGTCACTCCAGCTCCTCCAGCTGCAAGCTGTTGATCCATGTCTGGCCCGCTGGTCTCTTCTTTCTCTGGCGCTCTGTCCTTTTTCCCTGGGTGCGACGTGCGCTCCTGGACGGCACAGACCAGGCCTCTCGGGTCTCCAGGGGTGACCGGGGGGGGGGGGAAGAGGGGGTCAGGCTGAGCACATCAGGAACTTGTTGTAGGGCAGCTGCGTGGCGGCTCCTCCGGCCTCCTTTGTGGTGTCTGTTCTGGTGTCTGGTGTCTCCTTGCTGGCGTCTGCCCCGTGGTGCTGGTTCTGTGCCTTGTGGTTCTGATATCTGGGTTCGGAGCCCAACTCCGCTGCAAGTCCAGGGCTGGCGCCCCCACCTGGGGGCCGGGAGGAGGGGCAGCCTGAGCATGCTCAGGCATGGAGCCTGCGGGAGTGGGGGGATGTCCAGGGTGTTGGGGTGCTGCTGCTAGAGGAAAAGTGGGAACCTGAGCTATCTGTCCACTCTGGCCCTTGGGTTGGATAGATGGACCCTCAGGGGCCCAGAGAGGGTCGCGAGCCCCCCACCAGAGCAGCACGAAGGCTTCATGCTCCGGCCACCTCTGGTCTTGCTCAGGGCTTGCTGGGGAGCTCACAGTCTCGGGGCGATGGTGTTCTGCTTTCCGAGGAAATGCACCCATGACCCTGCGTGTGCGCGTGTCGTATCTTCACGACTGTGGGTGTTTCCCGGGGGAAGGAGGCCATGTCATGCCCGGTGAGGGGGCTGAGTGTGGAGCCAGCCAGGCTGGAGGCCGTTTGGGGGTCCCCCCTGAGCAGTCTGGCGTCGGGGAGGGAGGGGAGACCCTCACGTGCAGGCTGGGAGGCCTTGGCTGTGGCTTGATGTCTCCTTGCTGCCTCTGTGCCTCGCAGGGCGATTCTGGCGGCGGCTGCAGGGTTTGGGGCAGGATGAAGAGAGCTTGTGTTTGTGAACGCTCAGCCTGGCACCTGCCGAGTGGCATGTGGGCGGCTGCTGCTGTTATCTATCTCCAAGCACACAGCATGGGCGGCAGGCGTCCCTTGTCCCGTGCACACACGAGGAGGTGGCGTGCTGTGGGCTGCACATCATCTAACTGGGGGATCTCTGGAGACATCACTTGACTTCTTTGAACCCCAGTTTAGTCTTTCGGCTTGTTGTTCATAGGGCGAGCAAGACAGAGGAGAGACAGGGCTTGTGTGTTGACCAAGGTCAGGGTCGTGCTGGAGCCCAGAGCTTGACTCTCCAGGGAAAGGCAGATTGGCAGGTGACCATGGCCGGCGTATTCAGAGAGACGGGGTGGGGGTCCCCAGATGCTGTGGGATAGAGAAGGAACCTGATGTGCTAGAACACCAGGTGGTAAACAGTCTCCCCAACATGACCGTGTGAAGGACAGTGAAGCCAGAAGCTAATGTGGCTGGTCTTGCTGTAGAAACCTCTCCTTACCCACAAGAGCCGTATCAGGTCGGAGCCAGTGTCTCTGTCTTAGCCATCACAAGGTCGAACCCTGAGACTTGAAAGCAGAGCCTGGTGCAAGTTGTCCCTAAGAGACAAGGGACAACTTCATGCAAGGCCCTGCATGAAGGAGGTAACGCCTTCATGAAGGTGCAGGGTCGGGGGAGGAGGAAGGAGACGATGCAGATACAAGGTCAGGCTGGATAAAGGTGGGGAGTGAGAGGGAACACGCTGTCTCGCCCTGAAATGGAACATTTCATTAAGTAATCTGATGCCACGGCCACCCTGAGCAGACGCTCACGTCTATCTAGTGTTTCCAGCTTCTTGGCGAGAGAGAACAAACGAACAGGGATATTATCGCCTCAGCCATCAGTCTTGCCTCAGCGAAGAAATCGCTCCCCTCTTGCTAAATGATGATTTAAAGTGTTGTTTATATTTCCAACCTCATGGCCGCCTCGTAAAGTAAAGGAACACGCCAGCAGTACCCCAACGATGCAATGCTAAAGCAGCACATTTCTCTGCAAACCTCCCGTTTTTGTTAACTTTATAGCATCTTCATAAATTTGCTGCTCCGAGCATTGTTCCCACCTCCATGTTCCTTCTCTCCTGGAGAGAAACGGTTTATTGGAAAGATCCCATTTGGCAATTTTGAAGCAATGATTTATTTATTTCCTAGGCTTATTTCAATTCCTTTTGCCTGTGCCCAAAGGGCTTTGGGCATTTGCACAAGAATTGGAAAGTGGGACAGGCAGGCTGTTTACTGTAAGCAGCTGGGCTCCCCCAAAATAACTGAGGGCCCCTGGCCACGTCACAGGTGGAATACTGCCCACATTCTGAATCCTCAAGGTCAGGGAAATTTCAAAGAAGTCTTCTCAGTTCTTTGCCTAGATTTGGGAGGATTCTTTGATTTTATCTTCATTCATTCACTCATTCATTTATCTTCACCAGATATCCACTGACATCATATACACTGTGCGAGATGAAAGGACTGATGAAAGGACTGAAATAAAATCCAGCCCCCGTTCACAGAAAGCTCACCGGTTAATACAGTAGACAGGCAAACAAATAGAGAACATGTCCCAGGAGGAGTTGATGGACGGTGGTGAACTCCTACTATGGCGTACCATGTGGTTGCTCAAATGAATGAGGTATTCTCTATGCCCTGATTTGCTTAAATTTCAGAAAAATGCTGCCGGGCATGGTGGCTCGTGCCTGTAAGCTTCAGCCTATGAAGCGGCTGGGGCTAGGGATCGTGGTTCGAGTCCCGCTTGGGGCCCATAGCGAGACCTAGTTCCAAAAAAATAGCTGGGCGTGGTGGCACACACCTGTAAAAAAAAAAAAAAATTCAGAAATATGCTGAGGGAGATGCTGATCTATCAGGCATAATGTCATTATGTAAGAGACCTGTTAATCAGTGTCACTTTAGTGAGTAGCTTGGAAGATGAGTAGTAGCAGCAATGAGTTAAGTTGGTGGACATTGAGAAGAGTAGTTAAAAGACTCTCAAAGTCTTTCACCTAGTCTGTAACTTTTTAAACCAGTAAGTTTGCTTAGACAACACTCGTATACTCAGAGCTCAGTTGCTAACAGCAACATTAGATGCATTAGCTTTGTAGACATTACATGAAAGGAGAGATTTTGAGGGAGAAAGGAAGTTTTCTTGTAGGACAGCACATCTGAATAGGGTTTTGACAAGTGAATGGAAGTTTTCTAGGATGATGAAACTAAAAAAAACACACTTACAAATCACAAAGCAAACAGCAGGAGATGCTTGAGAAAGGTAGGCATGGCTTTGATGCTGAAGGACCATGCCTGGATGAGGGCCTAGAAGGAAAGCTAACGTTCTTCGAGCAGGGATTCAGTTTACCTTCACCTTCAGAAATCAGCCCAGGGCTGCCGTGGGGAGTTCGGTTTGCCCTTCACAAGGTAAAAATAATAAAGTAGGTAAACTGAGTAAGAAAAAAGCAGGAGAAACTTGCCTATAACTCTTGCGATGTGCAAGTCCCTGTAAGAGTGGAATGTAAGACATGAAACCTCCCTCCTTCTTTCCTTTCTCTCTCTCTTTAGCAAAAGGCACAAATTCCAAACTGAGACAATACAATAGCATCTAGTTAGAATTCAACCAACAGTCTTATCTTTTTTTTTCTAGACTTATTTTTACTTTCCTTCTATTATTAGCAAGTAATAATATACAATTTCTAAAAATAGGAAAACATCTTTTCATGGCAAAAATTCAAGCTCAAGAAAAGTAAGCAAAGGTGCAGGTGGTGAATGAATACGAAGAACTCCTGGCCAGTGTCTGATCACCCTGACTGGGGCTGTGCTGTTCTGGCAGGTGTGGGGAGACCAAGCCCTCCTCAGTGACCTTCTGTGTCTGAATTTCTACAGTGACATCCAGGTCACCTGTCTTCTCCATTAGGCTCTCCTTTCAGCGGCTGATATCTGCAGGCTCAGTAAATGCCTTTGCCATTGATCTTGCTCAGATTTTCAGTAACGGATGGACACCCAGGCACAGTCAATAATGATGATACCTCAATTATGAAGTCTATAGATTATCCGAAGAGCTTATCCTCTAAACACAAGGATAATTGTTGGGCATTTCTACTCTCCTATGTCCATCAGTGAAGGGAAGGAATAAAGAGAAATGAGCATCTATTGAGCACACACTGTGTACATCAATCCATTAGCCACTTTATCTAGTTATAAAATTGAGGCTTGGGGAGGTTACAGCATTCGCTCAGAGACATACAGCTATTAAGCTGGGAATCAGTATCTCATGCCAGACTTAGTACTTTTCCCCTAAATCAGCTCTTGTTTTACATGACGAGGATATTGACAGTAACAAATGCTCATTCTATGCCTATTGCTGGCACAGTTCTAGGTGCTACAGATCTACCCGTGAATGAAATAGACATGGAATTTATAGCTTCAGCATCTCCATTCATTTGAGTTTTCTGTCATCTCTCTAGGCAGGAAAGCAAACAAGGGAAGAGAGCATTTTGATACTGGCAGCTGCACTGGTGAAGGTGGTGTGTACAGTCCAGAGTTAAACTGCAGCTCTGACATCAGAGTCGTCTAGGTTCAAATGCCAACTCTCCCACTTAGCAGCTGTGCAGTCCGGGGGTGGCCCCTGGCAGGGTCAATGGCCCGAGCTGGCCTGGGAGGCCAGTGTCGAGCTGCGGAGACATTACAAGTGGTGTCTGTGGATGTTACCCCACCCCGTCCCAAGCCCTCCACAAGGTGGGGTGCCTCCCTCCCCCCCAGTACTTGCCCACAGTCCTCTCAGCTGGTGTCCAGCAAGTGTCTTGGGACTCACCAGTAAAAGCGTACAAGACAGAAGCAGGCAGAGGCAGTGACCGCCACTCAAATCTGCTTTACCCACATGAGCTATGTGGCAACCTCCAGGCCTCAAATAGATGCCTCTCTCCCACTAATGGATGGAAACAATGAACAGAGCTTATTTCCTGCCTCAAAAGAAGTTTGGTGGCCGTACTGTTAAGTGGTTGTGAGAGGACTGAGTTTCTAAGCAAATTAAAATCTCTTTGGTCTTTTCAAATGTCTTGGATTTACAGAGCTTGATTTCATCCTGAATAACTTAGTTCAGCTCCATGATCTGAGAAATGGAAATAGCCCTTTTCTCGTCTACTACTCTGGATGTGTGTGTGGTTTTTTTTTTTTTTTTCCCCATGACAGGCAGAGGCCAGGAATAGTAATAGCTAAAAAACTGATGATTTAAAATAATTTCACTGCATTGCATCATTTTAAGGAAGAATTTTACGCAGAAACAGACACAGTGATGCAAACTCTGGTAGTTTTCTAGCTGCTTGACCTTGGGCAACTTACCCAGCATCACTCAACCCATTTTCTCCTCCATGAAATGGTGCTAACAAGTATAACTGAAGCCGGGACCCCAATATGGGCAGTGTTGAAATGTAGGCATTGCGTTAGCTGTGTCTAAAAAACACAGAGGTAAAAATGGCCTAAACAGGAAAAGGGTACTTTTCCTTGGTTGCAGTTTCCAGGTGTGGACCCTGGAGGAGAGAATGTAGAGGGCAATTAGAGCCTTTGGCTTCTAGGGGAGAAAAAGAGAGAGAGGTGAAAAGAGCAGAGACTAGAGACTAGACAGAGAGCTTTTGGGGAGAGGAGAAAAGAGAATGACAGGCCGGTAAAGTGACCAGGCTGGGCAGAAGCCCCCTGAAAGAGTGATCTGGAGGTGACAAGGAGCCATGGTGGCCAGCAGAAGAGTGGCCAGTGTGGAGAGTGTGGCACCGCAGCAAGGTGGCATAATGAGGTGGTCCCTGGAGATGGCCAGGGATGGGGAAAGCTGATTTGCGCATTAACAATTGTGGAAAAAGCTTGAAGAGCCTTGGGGAAGCAGAGAGGTGAGGAACACTGGAGAGAGAAGCAGAGGAGACTCTGGAGAAAGACTGGACTTTACAGAGTGCCTGCTTCTGGACTTTGCAGAGTGCCTGCTTCAGGTGTAGAGGGGCAAAGGGCACCATCTTGGACATGTGTCTTTGGGACCTTTGGGACTGAATGGTGACTGGGGTCAGGTAACTGCCACTTGTGCCTCTAAGGCCATTGCTGGGGTGTTTAAGCACATCTCATGAAAACCGCTGATTTAGGAAGCTGGTGGTGTAGGGGCTGACAGATGAGATTCTGTGTGAGCCTTGGTCATGCTTTCCAGCGTGCGCTGAGGCCAAGCTCGGGATAAGCCAGTTGCAGGAAAACATTCTATTGAAGATCATATTGCAATACCAGACCATAAGTGATAAATGATCTTGGTCCGCTAAGCATCCCGAACCTCAGTCTGTACATTGAGAAGACTGTACATGAATTGTAGTGACTATTTAAAGGTCTGATGTCCCGACACAAAGAATAATCTTTGGCACAAGGAAGGATCCAATACTGAGAGGAGTAGGTGTCTCCAACTTGCTCTAGCTCTGCCCTGCCCTATGGCCATGTTAACACAGGATGTGGCATGGATGAGAATCTGGCTTTTTGGATGCATGTGTCCAGGGACGATGCTTATGGTCCAAGGTGCCTGGCCAGACTGCAGGACACAGGTGCGATGAGGCCGAGCAGGGACCCCACTTGTGGGGAGCACAGACCAACCAGTGCAAAACCCCGTGCACTGGATGATTTCAGGCAGCAAGTGCCACCAGAACAGGAATCACCCTTTGCAGTGACGGGGAGGTGCTGACTTGCTTTAGCTGGGGATGGAGGGGGCCAGTTCCAGGAATTGATGTCTTGGCTAGTTTCTAAATGATGCGAAAAGCCAGCAGAGCCATGGGTTCCAGCCCCCGTGGAGTGACTGCAGATGCCCCAAGTTCTGTGTGTTCAGGGTGGCTGGTGTGGAAAGAGCAGTGGGGAGGAGGCCAGTCCAGAGAGTGGATGCCCCTGCCCGGTGTCTCAGGGACGTTCAGGGTGACACGCTTCTCAGGTGTGGGGTCGGGGTCGGGGGGCTCTGGGCACATTCCCCTGGAGAACAGTCGGATCCGACTTACTGGAAAAGAGCCTAATGTGTTGCTTGTGGGTTGCACCTCTGACTTTCTAAGGCATGCAGCACCCACGTACCGGCTCCAGGTGACATGCTAGCAGTTGTCGCTCCACAAACTTGTGCAGTTGTCACCACCAGGTGGGAGTAAAAGCTTTAAACGCTGGTTCTGGCTGTGGAGTGGAGCGGACTGCATGGGGCGAGGCCAAGGAGCACCTGTGGAGCCTCGAGAGATGGGGTGTCTCGCCCTGGGTGGCTCTGGGCTAGAGAGGTGCTCCGTGCATCCTCCATGTTGCCGAGAAGAGCACGGTGTGGACTGGATGACCTGGCTTTGCCCTGTCTGCGGAGTGGCTGCTGAACAAGGGAAAATCACCTCACTGAGTTCAGGTCTCCCAAGCTGGGGAAATGGGCAAGTGTTTGCTGTGACAACCATACAAGAGAAGACATGACTGTCCTCCCACAGCACCCAGGAGTGATACTGAGTCCAGTGTGGCAGAAGTCTCCAAGCAACGAGCCAAAGGAAAAAGGCAGCACTTTTAAAAGGCAGCTTCTGCCGCCCAGACTCGTTCAGAGTCGTACCACCTGCACGTGGCAGCTGCCAGTCACATGCAATTTAAACAGCAGGGTTTATCAACAAGGAAAATTAACCAGGAAAATAGAAAGTCAAACAAAAAGTTCTTAAAGCCACAGTGGCCAGTTTTCTTACCCCAGTTACTTAGTCCCAAAGGTTCCAAAGACACAAAGGGGCACCACGATGGTGCCCTTTGCCCCTCCACACCTGAGGCAGGTACTCTGCCAAGTCCAGTCTTTCTTTTCCTTCTTCTCTTTGCTTCTCTCTCCAGTGTTCCGACTGCTCAGCTTCTCTAAGGCTCTTCAAACTTTTCTAACAAATACTGATGCAAAATCATCTGGCTCTCCCAGGTACCACTTTCCATCAAGCTTCCACGCCACCTTGCTGCGGCTCCACATGCTTCCTTTACCAGGCCTACCTTCAATGGCATCTGACCACATTCACCAGACCTGCCCTCAGCAGCCCCTGGTCACCCCCGATCGGCCATTCTGGCATCCGACTCCACACTGGCTACTCTGTCAGTTACTCTCCCACCATGGCTCTTCCCACCACCAGCTCACTCTTCCAGGGGGCTTCTGCCCAACCTGGGCTGGTCACTCGGGCTGCTCTTTACTGGCCCACCATTCTCGCGTCTTCCCCCCTCTCCCTTGCTCCTCTTTTTGTGCACCCTTTTCATGCTTCTTGTTTCTTCTTGTGGGTCTTTCTCTCAGACCCCAACCACCAGGGCAGTATGACACCCAATACAATTTTCAATTGTGTCACTGCCAGAGGCCCTGGCTGCCCATCCAGCCGACTCAGCCCGTATCAGGAGGCGGTGTGCTCCCTCTGGGTCATTTTTCTTCTGTTTGGAGAAATGCCAGGTAGAATCTTCTTGCCTTTTGACCTCAGCCTCTACTCACCCTGCAACTCCACCCACCTCCACCCAGCCTGACCTGGGGGTACCGCCAAGAGTGACCCCCCCCAAAGTTGGCAGAGAAGAACTCCTTGGTCTTTGTCCTTTGGAGATTGAGTCTTCCCAGTTACAAGAGGGGGATCTTTGCCCCTCCCCCCTTAGGATGGAAGGTTGAAGGACCCCGCACGCTGGGAGCCCTGGGATCATCCAGGAACCTTAAATGCAAAGTCTCACTCACACAGTGCCCTGTCTGTGTGTGACCAGTGTCCAGCTGTGCCCTCAGGGGAAAACTGAAGACCACAGCCCCACCTGTGGGGTGACCACATGTGCTTTTGTGCCCACCTCTGCCTTCCTGCTGTCAGCAGTGTTACTAGCACCACCGTTCACTGTCAGAAGCAGTCTGGTTTGGACAGTTAATTATTAGGTGACTTTATTTAGCCACTAGCCATTGTCCCCATGGGTCAAACTTTCCCTTTATTGCTTCAGCTGAAATACTGAAGTAACAGGTCCTGACCAGTGAGGAGCAATTTAGTAGATCTTCAAGAGAGTCTTTTTTCTTTTTAATTAAAGGAACGTTTGCCTGCTTTTCTGCTTTTCTGCTTCGAAATCCAGTCAGCCTAAGACATGAGGCCATTGTATAGGCAGAAGTCTCTCATGTTCTATACCTATAGTAGGTTTCTATAGAATTTTCATAAAAACAGGTATTTTTTCTGTGTCCTCGGACTGAAACAGGGAAATAAGGGAATCTGTAAATGAGCATCTTTCTTGTACAAGGAAAGAGAGTGATGTATTCATGTGTGAGGTAGATGGAAGCTAGCAGGATGCAGGTCTCTGCTTTTTCCTCCCAACAGCCTCAAAATCTGAGGGAGAAACCAAATTTCCATCGACGCTTTTCGATGAGGCTGTCCAGATGATGCATTGGCTCTGAGCAGTGCTGATGTTGAGCCTGCACCTCAAAGATAACCTGAATGCATCCTAAGCTCCCAGCTTCCCAAGACACCCTGGTAGAAGAGGTTGATCCAGTGACTTTTGGGTAAATGAGGATTTAGCATTTTCCATACCAGCTCAGAGCTGCAAGAATCGTGGGAAGTGAACTAATAGAATCTGGATTAGAAAGCAAGGACAAATGAAACAGGCCAGAAGGTTTGCTTCTGAGGGAATCCGAACCAAGTTGTGGAATATTCTCCTGAGGGACATTTTTGAAGACATAAGTTGTTAATGTCTGAGGTGTTTTGCTTCTGGCTTGGAAATAAATGACCATTACTTCAGCAGGGCCCACAAGCCCTATGTCCATTCCTGGACAGCGGGAGTCAGAAAGCTGCTGTGTCAGCAGCTCTGAGGTGCAGTGCAGAGCGCAGGTCATCAGTCCAGTTGCCTCAAGGAGAGTTTGTTTTTCTCACATAACAAGATAAGTGAGGCAGGCGAGGCAGCTGCTAACAATTCCTTGGTAGCTCAACAATGCCAAAGCCAAAGTCCAGTTGAATGTCTTACCGTTTGATTATTGCCTCCTTGCGATAAAACACAGCACCTACAGCCTTGACAC
>PVHY01035077.1:0-10022 GCA_004024945.1 Uropsilus gracilis
TTTTTGCTTTGTTTTTGTTGAGCTGTAGGAGCTCTTTGTGGATCTTTGTTATCAGACCCTTGTCGCTTGTCTGCAGGGCAAAAATTTTCTCCCAGTTGGTTGGGTTTCTTTTTGTTTTGTTTATTGTCTCTTTTGCTGAACAGAAACTTTTTAGTTTTATATAGTCCCAGCTGTTTATGTTTTCCTTCATTTTTTTGCCGGCCATAGTTGTTTCCCCAAATGGATTTCTGAGGTGAAATTCATGAAGGGTTTTGGGTCAAAAAATTTTTAAACAGCAATTAGTATCCATTTTTGGGCCATTTTTCAAGACATTGGATCTTAAATAGGTCCTTAACAGATTTTCAAGCTTTAAACAAGATGGGAGAGGACATTTCAAGTTTACAAGTTTATTGTAGAAAGTGCATGACACATGCCACGGTCAGTAAAAGAAACTGCTTTGGTATAGGCAGGAATTTCAAATACATAGCCTCTAAATTTCATCCCTTGTTAATACTTTTTAAATCTTGCGCTCTATGAGACACAGACACATAGACACAGAATATCTATAACTATACTTATCTGTCTCTCTATATATCTCCCACTTCTTCCTTACTACTTAACTTGCCCCCCAATGCAATCTACTTCATGGGTACAATAATTCAATTCTTCATGGGTACAATAATTCAATTCTGAGCAGTGTGGTGTACCAAATAAATACTTTCCCCCATAAACTAAGACTCAATACTTAATCATACTACTGGCATTTTATTTAAATTAACTTTCATATTTTGATAACATCTCTTTCTAAAGTATATTTCAACTCAATGACATAGGCAATTTAGACATGAGTACCTGAGGCTAGGAGAAATTAATTTATCAAATGACACAGATCTACTAAATAGTAGGAACAGGATTTCATCTTTTTCTTTTTGAATAGACATAACTTTCTGCACTTTTTTAATTGAAGTAACATTGGTTTACAACACTGTGTATGATTCACATATAGGTTCATACTGTCACGTATTTATATATATGTTTCTACAACACACCTACCACCAAGGCACAGCCATGACCCTACACCATACTCCATTAGCCCCCCTGCTTTTACCACCCTCCCACAACATCTCCTGTGGTAGCCTCAATTCTGCAGTCAGATTTCTTGAGTTTTTGGTTGTCTATTTGTTTCTCTATATTCCACAGGGGTGAAGTCATCCTGTCTTTGTCATTCTCTTTCTGATTTATTTTGCTTAGCATAATTCCTTCCAGTTCCATTTATGTTGTTGCAAGTGGCAGTATTTCCTTTTTGAGAGCTGAGTAGTATTCCATTGTGCACATATACCATGTATTTTTAATCTACTCATCAGTTGTTGGGTACTTAGACTGTTTCCTAACTTGGCTACTGTAAAACTGTTGCAGTGAACAAGAGTGCATATGTGGCTTCAAATTGGTGCTTTTTTATATTCTTTGGGTAGATACCTTGGAGTGGAGTGGCTGGATCAATTGTTAGTATTTTAAGAAACCTCCATGTTATTTTCCATAGGTATTAGACCAGTCTATATTTCCACCAACAATATACAATGTTCCTTCCCCCCCTACATCCTTACCAACATTTGTTTATGGTCTTTCTGATATTGTCCATTTTCACAGGTGTGAAGTAGTCACTCACTATGGTTTTGATTTACACTTCCCTGACAGTAACTGATGCTTAGCATTTTTTCATGTGTCTGTAGGCCTTTTGTATATCTTCTTTAGAGAAATATCTATCTTATTCGAAAGTCTGTCCAGTCTTTCTGCTTCTATAAATATCTTCCCTCTTAATTTCTCATCAATTTTCCCCATGCTTCTGAATGTAGTACCAGTGGTGCTGTATCACTAAGGGTGAAAACAACTGTAAGTTACAGTCTATTCTTTAACCTAAACAACTGCAGTTATTTTTGACTGCTTTAATCAGTATCTTGGCTATTTTCTTCTTCCTTCTGTACTGTCTAATGAAGACCTTGTAATTGTTACTTGTTATTATTTTTTAAATTTTCTTTGTTCCATATCCTTATTTGAATGCTATTGTTAGTAGAAAATATACTAATATAATTTAGAAATAAAAACATATTAGAAAGCTTTCAGCAAATAATGTTTTTCAGGTGTCTTTCCTCTGTTCAGCTCCCACTTGCCAGTAGACAATTCAATTTGTAGTCTCTGGATTATGGGCCTTACTACTTTAGAGAATTGAAAAATGAAAGTGCCCACATTCTGAGAACTATAATAAAATGTTAGAGGAGGGTAGTACTGCACTTACCTGGGACTTGACTATCTGTGACTCATTCTTCATTTCCTTCATTTCCATGCTCCCCTTCTGGGAAAATATAGCATTCTTAGAAGTCATAACTGGGAAAAAGAGAAAAGCAGAATTTTGTGAGTATACAGGATGAAGGCTAAACCTAAATTTTTGATGTTTTCTTTTCCTTTCCTTTTCTTTTTTTGGTGCTGGAATGGTAGTAATTTAGAGAAGCCCCCCTAAGCTATAAGCTTAAAAACTGGGTGACACAACTGACGCATTCTTATTTATTACATTTGAGGAACTCAATCCAGTATGTGTAATTCTACTTGTAACATATGGGAAGCTTAAGTGAACGCAATGGTTTTTACCCTTAGCTATACACATGGGAAGTTTAAAACATGCCAATGCTCAGCTTATATTCCCAAGATTTGAATTTATTTGGTCTGGGATAGCTATGGGCAATAGTTTTAAATTCTAAACTCTCCAACTGATTCAAAGTTGGGGATGAGAACTTTTGAAGTGATATAATACAGAGATTATATGATCAGAGCCTATTTTTATTCTTGGTATCTAAATCCCAATGACAGATATCTCTCTACTTTTTCTAAGGTGATCCTTCTAATATATGAATGAGATTTCACTATTTCTTTCAGAATTCTCACTGTCCTTTTTGAATATCTACCTCTGTGCAGTTCTTAAGTTGTAAGTCACCAAAGCTTTGTTCTCTTCTAGCACAAAAGTCAGGAGATCCAGTACTAACAGTGTCAGTGCTCTTGTCAGTCCCAAATGATGATTTACCAGTACCTTGTGAGGAATAGCCACTGTCAGGTATTAAAGGTGTCTCATCTTTAGTGAGAGCCTCAGGAGCCAACGGATACCCACAAAAAAGACTTCTGCTTCCCAGGGGTAGCAACTCTCAGAATCTTCCCTTGTTCGTGCAGAATTGAGATGTGGGGGCTCATCAAGGTAGCTGTTACTCTTCTTTTTTTCCTTCTGAAGGCATTGATGTTTCCTTTACAGACTTCACTATGATACTCAAATTTATCTCTTGGCAAGGAGAGCTCTTTGAAGGTATAGTTTCAGGCTGAGCACCTGTAATAAGATGTACCAGTCAGGAGAAGAAATCTAGCAGTCTTGGCCACCTTGGGACGTAGAGTCTGCACAAAGACTTATAAACTGTTCATTCATAAAAACAAGGCAGGAGATTGTGGAATTCTTTAAAACAACCAAAAAGCATTTTTAAAGAATCTGTTCCACACATTACAAAAAACAGATATAGAGATGTATCAACTACAGCAACATAGCTACATCCTTCCAACCCTCTCACAATAGAATACTTGTGGTCCTTGCCTAGTGAAAGATTTTCAAAAAGAGTACTTTTTTTCTTAAGAAAGAATTTTCTAAGGGGAAACCAGGTATACCAACACCAGGGTGAAATATGTCAATTTGCTAATAATTATTAAAGAATATTCTTTTTCTCTTCACAAAGGTTGACAGAAAAAAATTCTCAAAAGCTAGTGATAGAAATGAAGAATATCATTTCTGAGAATACTTTTTTTTTTTTAAGAAAGGAAAATGCAGTTTCAGTGGGATGTCCTTGTTAAATAAGGGAGCATTTATTGCCCAAAGCTATGGTATGAATCTAACATTTTACAACTAGCTCAGCATGAGGCAGATCTTTCAGGAGTAATTTAAGTGCATTATAAGAACTAGGTCCTTACTTTACCAAGCAAAAGATCTAAAAAAGTCTTCTGAAGAGTCAAAGCTTTTAGGTTTCAAACCTCATCATGCAAAACCATTTATTCACAACAAAACTACCATTGACCAAGTTAGGTAGAATTTGGTTTCTTGTTTTTTATCTGTGAACTGAAGTAAACTGCAGATATCATCTGAGGCTCTCCTAAAGTGTGTTAAATAGTCTCTTGCTCACAAAAAGGGATCAAATACAGAAAATGACAGTGTCAACGAAGTTAAATTTGCTTCTCAGAGACTTTCATGTGATAAGGTACATAGGGGAACCCAGAAAAACCCCAAGGGGATGATGAGCATTACAAATATAAACTTTATGCAGTGTTTTCTAAATATAGTTTGAGAAACCATTCCCTGCTTCAAACTGCAAAATTCTTTATATTACACACATGGACTCTTCCAGAGAAGTCTGTCAGATTGCCATAGCCTTTTCTAGACAAGTAACTGCTATGGCCTAGAAAGTAACAAATTTCCTAAACTGTGTGAGAAATCCTGGAATTTTAATCCATTCAGACTAAGAATGACTTTGAGCCAGTTTTCCTTTCACCTCAAGCTCTTCCAAAAATTTCAGTGCACTTCATTGATCATGCAGAAAGATCATGTAATGGTTCTCCATGGGAGCTGTGGATTAGACTCAACTCAGATTTAAAAATAAATCAGTATAAATATACGCACGTCCAGGCTCTTGTCAGGAGCTATTAACTCAGAATATGTTGAGGTGAAGTTTGATATCTACAGATTTAAAGCTTCCACAAATGATTCTGAAGCAAGCAAGAGTTGAGAATAATTGTGAGAAATTTTCAAGTTTTTGATTTCCTCAATCTCAGTCATTTTCACTATCATTCTACTTCAGTCACCTAACTTTGAGGACCAAATCACTTTTGAAATCTTTCCTTATAAAAACAGTGAACCAGGAGCCCTACCTTCTACACTGAATAAGTGAAGACAGAAGTGGCTTACTTAATAGGGGAAAGAAGGAAAAAGAGCAGTGTATATCACAATGTGGACTGAAGATCATTTAATCATGGTAATGAAGTATGATGACCAGGTGAAAGCATGATAAAGTATGCTGAAATACAGTGACCTAAGAAATGTAGCACAGGGGTCTAGAAAAACAACTGTGAAGAAAAACAACCCATGACTTACTGATTCAGTTTACTGAAATGCAGCCCAATTTCCACTTGAATCTTTCTCATTCTATCATGTCACGTCAGACCATGTACTACTACCAATGATAGCCCACTTGGAACACCAGTATGTTTAAAGTGCATATAAACCCTTATCTGCCAGTTAGGGGGCACTTAGCCTTAGGGTATGAATCCACTGAGTTTGTACTGGTACTAATAAACCTGCTTCTTGCCAGCCCTGATGTCCTTATTCCGACTGCCTGCGTCAGGAAAGATCCTCATTCCGATTGCCATCGTGCATACTTGGAGCAATGGCTCGGTACAGTTTCCATTTCCTGATTGCCACGGCCCAGTATGGTTCTCCTTTCCCTGATTGGCTTGCTTTGTTGAAGAGCAGATTCACTGGTCCTACCCCAGACTTAATGAGTAGTACTCAGGGCCTACTATTGCCCCAGGAACTTTCATAAAAAGGTACTACTTCCCTGAATCAGTTCTTACCCTTCACCTCCCCACAGGCCTGATTCTAGCACACGCCTTCTCATTCCTTTTTTTTCAACTTTGTCTCTTTCATTTTTACTGACTCCATTCTATCATAATTTAAAATCATTCAATGTTTCTTCCAACATTAAACACTTACTTGCTACACTCACCCCTACAACTACCATCCTTCCTTTCACTCAGGCTACAACCCTTCAAAGGTTTGTCAGTATTAAGTCATCTCCATTTTCTCATTCACCCATTTACTTTTCAGTTCTCATGATCTGCTTCTACCACCGGCAATCCACTGTATCTATGGTCAGTAATACCAAAAGTCTGTATGTTGTTCATGCATGCAGTGGTTCTCATTACTTACTTGTCTGGGATATTACCTGACACTGCTGACAGGTGCACTTTACTTTTACTTTTGTTATCTCGAAAAGGGCTCTTTTCCTTTCTCTTTGTCTACCACTTATATACAATTTTTTCTTTCTTTTTTACAATTTTTTCTTTTTTTTGAGACTAGGTCTTGCTATTTTTGCCCGTGGAACCGCAGGCTCTCGTTGCCCGGGGTACCACAGACTCAAGCAATCCCCAGCCTCAGCTTCCCAGGTAGCTGGGATTACAGGTGCGCACCACCATGCCCAACTATTTTTTTTTTGGAACTAGGTCTCACTACGGGCCCCAGGTGGGGCTCGAACCGCGATCCCTAGCCCTGGCTGCTTCATAGGCTGAAGCTTATAAGCATGAGCCACCATGCCCGGCCCTTACAATTTTTTCTTAAGATTTTCCAAAATCTTATTTTGTTCCCTACATGGTTGAAGTAAAGGATCTCTGAAAGATGCAAATCTGATCTTATCCATCCCTTAATTGAAATTCCTGTGTCTCCTATGGTTCTTAGACTGGAGTACAAAGCTCAAGTGATCTCCTATGATCTGTTTCCTGACCCCTTCAAGCCACTGTTTGCTTTTAAGGCTTTTTCCACACTGTCCTGCTTTTAGGTGCTTAACTGTGCCATGTGTGGTCCTCTATGTCCTTTGCTCCAATAATACCAACCCTGCCTCAGGTCTCAGCACAAATAAAGATTTTGACATCACAGTCCAAGTGAAACCCCTCTTTATACCTTCCTTTAAGATAGTACCTTTTATGATTATAATTATTTGTGTAGTTACCATCTTTAGTTACACCTCACCATTGTGTGATGTTAACCATGAGGATGGCAATCTGTCCTCTTGTTTTTAATGCTCCATGTGGGGCACATCTTCTATTTTTACACCTTTTGAGTTAATTTTAGACTTAAAAGTGAAGTTACAAACATAGCACCCAGTTCCCATATACCTTTCACTCTGCATGTCCTAATGTTACTATTTTATGTAACTGGGATACAAAGATTAAATTCAGGTTTTTAAAAAAAAATTATTTTTTTGAGACTAGGTCTTGCTGTTTTTGCCTGTGGAACCTCAGACTCACATTGTCCATGGTACCATGGACTCAAGCAATCCCCAGCCTCCACTTCCCAGGTAGCTGGGATTATAGGCGCACGCCACTACACCCAGCTATATTTTTTTGGAATTAGGTCTTGCTATGTGCCCCCGGCGGGACTCGAACCGCAATCCCTGGCTGTGGCTTCCTGGGGTGCCACTTACAGGTATGTGCCACCATGCCCGGCCAAATCCAGGGATTTAATATCATTAATTCACATTACTCAGACTTTACCAGTTTCTCCACTAATATTTTTTTCTTTAATCAGGAATCCCACATTGCATTTAAGTTGTTATTTTCCCTTATCTTCTCCAGTTTGTAACAGTTCCTGAAGCTTTCTTTCATGAGCTTGATAATTTGTTTTTCTGTGCCTTTCAAGGGAGCTAATTTTCATTACTATAACCATCTTTATAAACAAGAAAACAAATCCAATCCCATGAATAACTGTATGCAAATTGAACAATGGAGAATGATCTGTTACAAAATTGTTCTGAAATTGTAATACAATGTGGTCAAAAAATGTCATCCTACTTTTCAAAAGTTAAAAACATTAACTGTGACTTAAAAATAAGAGTTTACACAATTTGAATCAATGAAGCTTAAAAAAGTTGAGCTGACAAAAAGTTATAAAAAGCTAAGACACATATCTAACCTGCAAGGCTTATATATCACTTTACTACCAGAAAACAAAACAAAAACTGGATTGTAACCCACTTTAGTATACTTTTTTAGTAAAAATGAAAGGATTTTTAATGCCCAACTCTTTGAAAAGCAAAATTAATACACGTCAGAGAATTACCAAATTAACAAATCAAAATGATCCTGTTACATAAATAACCCACTCATTATAGGCTGGCAATGTTCAAAGTTGTAGAACTTCTGCTGGTCTTTCAATTCCTTCAGGCTTCTAATGGCAGACTTTACTGTGAAGGCAGAAGTGGCCCAAGCACCGCCAGCTAGGGTTTTCATGTAGGGATGACAATGCCTGATGTTCACAGCTCATCTCCTCATCTTGGTTTTGAAATCAGGTCAAAAGGGGTAGAAGCTTCTATCCAACAATCCACAGGTCCGTATCACCTGTGTGCACAGCAGTTGCCAAAGTCACAAAGCAATTTAAACAATAGGGTTTTATTTTACAAGGTATATTAACCAGGAAAACGAAAGGTCCTTAATACCATGAGTGGCCAGTTATCTTACCCCAGTCACCATTTTCAGTCCCAAAAGTTCCAAAGACACATGTCCAAGATAAGATGGTGCCCCTTTGCCCCTCCAAAACTGAGGCAGGCACTCTGCAAATTCCAGTCCTTTTCCAGCATCTTCTCTTTGCTTCTCTCTCCAGCATTTCAAGCTGCTCCACTTCTCCAAGGCTTTTCAAATTTCTCCCACAATTGCTGATGCACACATCAGCTTTCAAAATATGCCACCTTGCGGTGGCTCCATGTGGTTCTGTTACCAGGTCTGCCTTCAGCAGCCCTTGGTCACCCCTGGCCTGCCATTCTGGCATCTGACTCCACACCAGCTATTTCTCTGCCGGCCACTCTCCCACCATAGCTCCTTGCCACCTCCAGCTCACTCTTCCAGGGGGCTTTCCCTGTCAGGCCATGTGGGCCTGTCCTATCAGTCCACCATTCTTGTCTCCTTTTTCTCTCTCCTCAGTCCTCCCTTACTATTTATCTATATCTGTATGAACTCAGGAATATTCTATTCTATTCCTGTATCATCATCATTTACTTTATTTTACTGCATAAATTACTCCAGCTTTGGCCATTAAGTTTCCTTTCTTTCCTCCCCCCCCCCCCTTTTTCTTCTTTTCTCTTTATTCCAGTTTTGTGTTATTTCCTTAGGATAAATTCTTTGAAGTAGAACTTTTGGGTCAAAGGAATGGCAAAATGTATCAATTTACATACAATATATGAGTGACCATTAACCAGTGTTAGCCATTACTCCTTTTACAGCTAAAATATAACAAGTATTTAAATTGCCATGTTAATATGAAATCTTAAGGCCAGAACTCTATATTTTTAACTTTTAATTTTTCTTCTATAAATTACCCTTTTGTGTCACTTTTCTATTGCATGGTCTTTTAGCTATTGATTTGTAAGAGTTCTTAATTATAGTGTACAGAAAAGGGATAACTCAATAGGTCTGGATGGTCCAAACATTCTGTGAAAAAGTTGACCCCTGGCTGACTCCTGAGGGATAAGTGTAATCAATTTTTAGAACATCCAGACTGTTAAGACTGCCTTTGTTTGCCTGAGTCCTTGGACCCGGTCTGAAGTGAAATATGGGCCATATGTTATCAACTTATCTACAGTGGCGAAGGATACTGAAAGTCAGAGCAATACCTGTAAGACCAACCTCTAATGAATACTACAGACAAGATTTGGATGCACTTCCCTGCTTGGCAATACTGCATTCCTATCGTCACACATCGCTGCTGGGGAGTGCACTACCTGCATAACCCTCTTGAGAGAGGACAACTGGAAGTTCATACTTCATGGCTCCTGGCTGCATCTTTTCACTGTTAATACTGAAGTAACTGTGAGTATTAGAGTTTTGCTGAGTTCTGTGAGTCCTTCAGGCAAATCATGGAACCTGAAGGTGGTTCTGGGACCCCCGAACACAAATAGTAACCAGTAACAGCCTTGTTAGAACATAAATACAGGCCGGGCATGGTGGCTCGTGCCTGTAAGCTTCAGCCTATGAAGTGGCCAGGGCTAGGGATCGCGGTTTGAGTCCCGCCTGGGGCCCGTAGCGAGAACTAGTTCCAAAAAAATAGCTGGGCATGGTGGTATGCGCCTGTAATCCCAGCTACCTGGAAAGCTGAGGCTGGAGATTGCTTGAGTCCGTGGTACCCCGGGAAACGAGAACCTGCGGGTCCACGGGCAAAAATAGCGAGACCTAGTCTCCAAAAAAAAAAAAAAAAAAAAAAA
>PVHY01035078.1:0-10022 GCA_004024945.1 Uropsilus gracilis
AAAAAAAAAAAAAAAAAAAAAAAAAAAAAAAAAAAAAAAAAAAAAAAAAAAAAAAAAAAAAAAAAAAAAAAAAAAAAAAAAAAAAAAAAAAAAAAAAAAAAAAAAAAAAAAAAAAAAAAAAAAAAAGTCACCCAAAAATATTTATTCAGAAACTGTTTTAAATGATATGAATAAAAAATTATGGATAAATGGAAAAAGAATTGTAAAGGGGTTTAATTCAGCTGAGGAAGGGTGTCACAGAAGGAAAATTCCTTTAAGGAACTGATCTTTAAACTAAGACCTGAAAGAACACAGAGAGGTTAGCAACCTCAGGATGTTAAGTAAGGAGAGTAGTAAGGAGGTTTGGGTGGAGAGGAGGTAGTGACAAAAGCATTCCAGGGATGCTTGTGTGACGTGTGTGACAGCCCCAAATAACAAAAATAGGAAAAAAAAAAGAAAAAAGAGGGGAAAATTAAATAGAGGGCAAGATTATAGTTACTGGAGGTAGGGTGATGAGAGATTGGAAGGAATATCAACTGTTGGTGTTCTCTCTGGAGGAGAGATTTGAAGTGAAAATGGAAAAAAGAACTGAAAACTAGGCACTGAGAAGCAAGTTAAAGTGGTAGAAACAGGCTGAGAGTTGCTGACTGGTTCGCCCACCAGTTTCAAGGGAAACATGAGGAAAGGGGAGGCACTGGGAGAGCAGACGAAGATTCACAGCCAGGAGACCGTGGGCCTGAATAGAATTATTGGAAAAGATTTGTTTGCTGCTTTAAAACACCACAGTGCCACATGCTCTTTAATATTTCAGATAAGACAGCCAACCACTCCAGAAGTAAGCATTGTTGATTATCATAGACTGGTTTTTAGTGGTGAGGATGAGGATTAGTGACAAGTGAAATCAAGTGGAAGTTTGAGGCAATTACACAGAGAAGTCAGACCAAAAGCTTTACGCTGGCCTAAATTGTCTGTTTCCCTTGAGATCACTTACCTATCATAACATTAGATTTTTAAGGAAAAAGTAATAGGTTTTTAATCATATGAACACACAAACCCACTGCAATTCCCTACTTCCTAGCGTGCGAGATTCCCTCCCACCCCACCCCAGTTCTCTGATTTTGAGAACACAACATCCAGGAGAGCAGGAATTTCTGTCTGTCCCACTCACTGCTTTATCACTAGTGACTGATGCATAAATGTTTGTTGAGTGAATGAATATGTCTAGACTATGAAGACAATACTCACAGTGAGTTCAGAATAAAACATAAAAGGTGAAGGGAAAAAAGAGGGGGGAAGGAGAGAAGGAAGGGAGGAACAAAACTGGCAGTATTTTAGAGCCTGGCATTCTTTCTTGACTCTTCTCTCCCACACACAACACCCAATCAATCAGCAAGTCCTGTCAATATAAAGTCTTGCGTCGTAAAAATGAAGTAAAAATGCTTCATCTCCTCAGGCACTTCCTTTCTGATGCTCTGTCCTGCAAATTCTGGCTACCTTGGTGTCCCTAAATCCTATTCACTTCCTCTTCAACTCAGCAAGACTGCTGATCTCTTCCTGTACTGTCACTTGGCAGCTGCCTCTCAGGGGCCACTGTCTTGCACTGTTATACAATGTCTGAAAGAATTTTTCCCAATACTTAGACATTCTAGTGATTTATGGGAGAAGGACAATTCCCTTTGTAGGTACTTAATCATGGGCAGAAGTACAGCTCATTATTTTTTTAAAAAAAAATTTATATTCTTTTGTGAAAGCACAAAGTTCAAAATGAGCTCTAATCAAAAGTAAACCATGAACAAAAGTTCTCCTGACCCAGTATCTTTAAAAAGAAATATAGATTAACTTCAAGAGAATCTTGATCTTTTCCAGATCTGGGAAATTCAAGTCTAAATTCAATGTGGAAATCTTTCTACACTGAAAGAAATACCAAAGTGAGAAGGCTTAAATTTAAAGGCTTATTACATGTGAGTCCATCTTTTTGCTTCCATGAGCCTGAAGTTGTTTAGATAGCGAGTGGCTCACCATAGTCTTTGTGAGGTTATATGAAATTCAGACCTAGGAAAAGTAGCATCATTCAATACCTAGTCATGCAAAAACAAGATTGCATCCCTGTACTGCCTAAAAAAATGGGATAAAATGTTTTTTCACCAGAAAGGATCAGCTCCTCAGTTTTCTACAGGTGACTTTCTTTTTTAGATGTATTCTATTGGAATTCATTTTTTTGCTACCTCCCAAAAGAGTTAGTTTTCTCTTGATAATGTTAAAACATGTACATGATGTTCTAAGGAGGTTATCTGCAGAAAAACAATATAGTAGCTGTCCAATGGTAGTTGGCATTTTAATTGGAAAAGAGGGTTCAATAAAAACATTCTATTGGAACTTTGCCTCTGAGTGTTTTTGCTCATTCTGGATTCAAACTGGGGGCTGACACATTCTGGGAATGAAAATTGTTCTACAGTTTCCTGGGAGAAATGAAGACTACACTAATGATTTTAGTATCACCTAGACAGAAATATTGCACTTGGTTTTTAAAGAATCAGTGGTTGTCTGACTAGGAAGTATAACAATAAATATCCAGCATAAACTCTAGGTCTTGTTTATAGCACAGAGAAACGGAGAATATGGAGCTGCTTCCTCTCAGCTGGATGAATTACTGGCAGCTGCTATTAGAATGATAAAGAAACCTACATCTGTTTAGAGTCCAAATGTTATATGGATCCCTTGTGATAGTAAATAAATTCTTGAAGAGGCCCCACTTCTAAATCAGGAAAAGAATTAAGAATATCTGAAAACTGTTTTCCATAGTTAACTCCACGTGCTATTTCACAGAAACCAGCTGCAGTTGTACACACCATTCTTTAATATAGTGAGTGTTCAATAAATATTTGATGAAGAGACTGGGCAAGGATTTGAAAAGACAGGTTCTGATAAGATAGCATAAATGCCACTAACAGCTCCCATGTTTTGATTATAAAAGGATCAATGGGGTAGTTTTCCTAAGCTAGCTTACTTAAAAGTCTATAGTGATTTTTGCCCACCAGCGCATTTATTCTATAAAGGAAAGGAGCTACTACACTACATGAAAGCTTTTAGTAAGTCATGTAATTCAGATGCATGATCTCTAAACATATCACAGAAGCAGTGATTAGGGTAGTAAACGACAGAACAGTAGCAAACTCATAAGTCTGGGGTTTGTTTTCAACTTTGTAATCTACTGTGCAATTCTTCTATAGGCAATACAATTTCATTATTTTAAAAATTGGTATGGTAATATCTTGCCTATTTCTTAGGATGGTAGAAATGACTAGTGATCTATTAATAATATGCAAAATATAGAAATGATCTGCTTTTGGCACATGGCTTTTCTCTTGAGAATTTTATAGTGTTAAGAAAATCTTACTTTACTAAATTATATGTTATATCCCTGAATCTAAATTTCTAGAATCTGTCCTTTCCTTCTGAAGTTTTAAAACTGTATCACAAAGAAATGCCAGTATTTTCAAAAACGTATCACATTATCCAAATCAGCCAAAAGGTGGAAGTAATCCAAGTGTCTATGGAGAGATGCATGGATAAGCAAAGTGTATATACTTACAATGGAATATTGTTCCATCTAAGACAGGAAGGAAAATCTGACACATGCCACAACAAGTGAAATAAGTCAATGGAAGATAAAGATTATATGATTCCACTAATATGAAGTAATCAGTTTGGTTTAATACTGAGATAAAAGGTAAAATGATTGCAAGGGACTAGAGAGAGGAGAAAAGGGGAGTTAGCATTTAATGAGTACCAAGTTTCAGTTTGGGAAGATGAAGATTCTGGAGATGGATGACAATGGTTTCAGAAAAAGGTGAGTATACTTAATGCTACAGAACGACATGTGCACTTACCTAGAAATTTATCCTGGTCTCTCACTCACCTTAGATGCTAAATTCAATTCAAATCCTGCATATTCTATCTTTGAAAATGCCCTTTGACCACGTAGGATGCTGCCTTAGTTTTTGGTTTGTGTTATTTCTCACCTCAAGTACTGCAAATCTCCTTGCTTCTTTCTCTTCAGTCTCACTCTCCAAGTCATCTCTACTTACTTGAGAATGAGCTTGCTAGAACACAGATATCACACTACTCTCCTGTTTAAAATCCTTCTAAAGACACCTACAAATAAAATCCAATTTCTATTTTACGGGAAAAAAACAAAAGATCTTTTAGGATCTGATTTTCCTTTGTTCCTTTACAAAATCATCTACCCTAACTTCCTTCATAAATTCCAGTCATCCTGATCTTCTCAGTTTCTTAGATAGTCCAGGTCCTTTCACACATGCCCTAACTACAACACTCTTCTCTCCTTTATTCATAAGTACAGCTCTTGATCAAATCAGTTCAAACAAGGTTCTCAGGAGAACTTTCTCTAGTCTACTCACTAGTTCTCATAGTGCCCCCATATCATCCTGCAATCGGGAATAACCTTCTTTGTATTCACATCATTCCTTGAATTTACTGCATGTTATTTTGACATTTGCCAAGAGCAAGGGCCCTGGGAGCCAGATTGCTTGGCTATGAATCTGGCCCTAGCATTTACTGAGTAACTGCCAAGTTATGTAACCCTTCTGATCCTCAGTTTCATTAGTTATAAAATGGGGATTATAGTATCTACCACAGAGGTGTGGTGAAGATTAAATGAATTATTATGCAGAGTGCTCAGAGCTATGCTTGGCTCTTAACAGGTATCATTAATGATGATAGTGGTGGTAGTATCTCTGACACAGAGAGATAACTCCCCCAAGGTAAGTTGTACCAAGAGTCTTGAATAGCATACACTCAATTTCTATAGAAAAAAAAAAAAAGTTTGGGAGGAAGAAAAGAAGGCAAGAAAACAATTTGGGAAGACTTACCACCATTTTTGCCCACAGTTCGGAAGCATCTCCAGAAGGCCCGTAAGAATGATGCCCTATTATGAGGGGTGGCTTGGATGAAGCTGAATTCCCGAAAGAGAATGTGAGTTCCCTGACATACACTGTTAAAACTGCAAAAAGAAAAATCAAGAAATTGCATTAGGTGGATAGTGCCAGATGGTTGGAATCAGAATGAAAAGTCAAGACCAGGTAGAATCACTATCAAATGACAGAAAATCCCTAAATTATCTCCCAAAAACCCTCTCTGAACTATAGATTAGACCAAGTCCTTCTATGAGGAAGTCTCTTAACATTACCATACCCCTTTGGAAACTCTTGAAGAGTCCAACTCCCACATATGGACACTGAAGACATTTTTCAGTCACTGGAATATCACATACAGAGGGAGATCTTTCAGTCTTTACTAGGTGATAGTGCACTCATATCATTGTAGAGATTTTTTCCTCTCCCATACAGCATTTGGAATTATATTCCCTCAAAGATATTCTGTACTCTCCTTGACCTATACTAGTTGCCATAAGAATGACATGGCATAGGGGGCATTAGATAATGCCAATTTGGAATGGTGTTACATGCCTCTCTTGACAACAACCTCAGAGGCAAATCCAAATGCAAAGGATATAAAAGGTTCTAAACAGAACACTGATGGCAATCAGAACAAGGGCAGAAAGTGGGCCCTAAATGAGATTCTGAAGTAAAGCCCCAGAGCCCAAGCGAGTCATTGTTTAAGTGGGCCTGAGGAAGGGGAAAGACACTGCTGCCAAAAAAACAGCAGACCGGTGGGACCTAAGATTGGAAATTCCACCAAAGAATAGGCAATTATCCAGTAGTCATCACTACCAAAGGCAGACTTCAGGTTCCAAAAAACTCCCAAGTTCCCTAACAAGTAAATCATGAGTGGAAAATGAGTTAATCTTTGTGGAAAAGTAGACATTAAGCTGAGTATGGCAAGCAATAGTGGGACGGGGTAAACTATAAATGTCAGTTTATATTTGTTGATCTTTTAATGGGGGGAAAAGTCTGAATCTTTAAACTGAGAAGGAAAAATTTCAGAAGTCATCTATTCCATTTTCTTTTTTTTTCCCTGACCAAATTCATAAGTCCCCGACCTCTCTTTAACAGAGCATGTTATCACTTAGAATAAAATTAGTCATCTTCTGTTAACATCAGCGACGCTATATGAAAAAAAAACAAAATACATACTCTTCCCTCATGGAAAGCAAATGGAGAAATGTAGTTTTTGACACCAAGAGGAAGCAAGAGGACAATATCTGACAGAGGTTAGGTTAAAAGAGAGATTTTTTAAAGCATTTTAACTCATTTTGTGGTGGTTCTGTTGTTTTGAGGAAAGGAAAATGAAAAATAAATAAACTGTTACAGGTAAATGGGGTAGGTCATATTTCTAGCAAATGAAGTCTAAAATGTTAACATTCTAGCTTAGATTTATGAAGCTATCCAGCTAAGAATCTGTCCCAGATTGTTTACTATTCCCTGAAAGAAAAAAATCTGATGTCTAGGTCAGGGTCCAGGCTGTCAGAGAATCAATACTGTGGAATTATAGCTTAGTGTTACTTTTAAAACATACTTGCGCCAAGCCAGGAAATAATTTTAGGCATTGAAGAATCTGCCTGAGCCTCTTTGTACAGATAAGAATTTATAAAATATGAATTTCACAAAACAAACTGATAGGGCAAGGGCACAGACTACTGACTATAAAACAATTGATGACCGTATTTTCAGTACTGCCTTTATTTAATTTAATTTTATTTTTATTGAGACTAGGTCTCGCTATTTTTGCCCATGGAACCGCAGGCTCTCGTTGCCCAGGATACCACAGACTCAAGCAATCCCCAGCCTCAGCTTCCCAGGTAACTGGGATTACAGGCATGCGCCACCACACCCAGCTATTTTTTGGAACTAGGTCTCGCTGGGTTGCCCCAAACGGGATTCAAACAGCGATCCCTAGCCCCTGCCGCTTCATAGGCTGAAGCTTACAGGCATGAGGCACCATGCCTGGCTTCAGTACTGCCTTTAGATAACACACACCAAATACAATTCACATTTAACTAAAAATAGAGAATTAGAAGTGTTTGATTGGAGTGGCAGGTGGTCAATATGGAAGATCATATTTACTTAAAAGTTAATAGCCCTTAACTCAATCAGGGGGAATTCTTTAGGTAAAATGGCTATAAATACTTGGTGGAGTCAATTCAAAAAGATAAGAAAAAACAGATAAGTAATATCACTTAAAAGTATCAGGATTTATTTTGTAGCTAGCACACTAGAAACACTCCAAGTTCACATTCTATAAACTTTTTAAATGTCTGGGACCTTGGTGAGATACTAATATTATTATTATAATAATTATTATTATTATTATATTGCAATATTGGCTTCACTTTCATTAGTATTAGTCTGGCAGAGTTTTTTCTATGCTTTTTTGGGGGAGAAAGAGCAATACAGGTATTTCTTATCTCATATTTTATTAATAAACACATGGACACAAAAAGACAAAATAAACCACTAGAAAGGGAGTCAACACAAAATACAGAAGATAATTTTTTTCTCATATGTAAAACTGAAGGAAGATATCTATAATTTCAGCTAAGAAAACAAGACCAAAATACACTTTAAATACACTTTAAATAACATGAGTACTTTTCTCATCCTCTGATATTACCTTCAAGAATTTGATTTCTATCTTTAAAATGAAAGAACTTTTTACTATGTTATAGTATATATATATATCACTCAATATTTACCATTAAAACTGACATAAAACAAAAAAAAATACCCTATAACATATTTATGATTTTAACTATTGTAAGTGCACAATTCATTGACATTAAATACATTAATAATCTGTGTAACCATCACCATTCTTTATACCCCAAGAGGTTCCATTATCCCCAACAAAAATTCTATATCCTTTAAAAAAAAAACAACTCTCCCTTCACCCACTTCCCAGACTCTGGTAACCTTTATTTTACTTTCTGTGAAATTGCTTCCATCTCTGTGAAATTGATTCCACCAAGCTAGTGGAATCATACGTAATTTTTTCTCCCTCTCCCCGCCCCACCCTCACAATCATATAATAATTGTCCTTCTGTGTCTTGCTTATCTAACTAATGTTTTTAAGGGATTTGTTTCAAGGAGTGTTGATTCTTGAGAACTACATCAAATCAAATTCCTTTTAAAAACTAAATAATATCCCACCACATGCATACATGTATACATCACATTTTGCTTATCCATTCATCTGCTGATGGACACATGGGTTGTTTCCACTTTTTGTCTGCTGTGAACAATGCCATTATGAACATTTTATACAATATCTGTTCAACTATTTTGGCTGTATAGTTAGAAATGAAACTACTACATCACATAGTAGTAGTTCTTTCGATTTTTTTTTTTTTTTTTAAGACTAGGTCTCACTATGTTGCCTGGGGTTGTCTCAAACCCGCGAACTCAAGCGATTCCTAGCCTTAGCCTCCCAAGGCTGGGGTTAAAGGCATGCACCACCAGGCCCGGCTTGTTTGACCTTTTGAGAACCGCCAAACTCTTTTCAAATGAGTAGTCCATGTATATATTTTTATTTCCCCTTTTTCTTACACAGAAGGTAGCATAATATATTCCATTATCTTTATAAAGATTACAATATTTCTTTTTATACTGTCATGAATAAGGAGTTCTGGAAATCTCTCTTCGGATCCTTTGGCCACAAGAAAAGCAGAGACACAAGATTTCCTTATGAAGTATAAATTTTTATCTTGAAAAGTCATAAATGAATTTACTAAATGAAATGGTTTGAGTACAAATGTCTCAAACTGATACTTTAAAAAAGTTTTCCAAAAGATTTAAATGAAACAGAAACAAGTCAGATAATTACTGGAAAAAAGTAGTTTAATGGTATTCAAAATACTTTTTAAAAAGTATTCTAGCACATGTCTTCTTCATAAACTAGACCATGTTGTAAACTTTCTAAGTCTTCGATGTGTGGTTCTTAAGAAGTAGGATTTATTCCTATTCCCAAATTTATTTCACATTCTCCAAAAACTGCAGCAAGGCACTTGAGAGCTGTTTATTTAAGATATGTTTCTTTTTAGATCTTGCTGATAATATACTGCTACACCTTAAATAAATAAATGGCATTCCATTGTTTTCCCAAATTATTAGCCTAATATTTAATTAATAATAAAGTAACATCAAAAAATCAATAGGAACTGTTAAAAAATAATGACTTTATAATCAGTCACTTGTAAATATATTAAGAAGAGTCAAATCTTGATAAAATTTAATTTTTTCATTTAATAACAAGGACCATACAGAAAAAAATCATACACAATTCTATCAAAAGGTAATTATTTTCTTTGTAAAAACTAATTATATTAAGTTCTAAGAATTCACTTATATCAATTCCACATAAATATCTTAATTTGGATATTTTATTAGCAAAAAGACTAGATTTAAATTACTTTGGTGAGGCAGTCATTAACTCTAGAACTACTAAGGAAAGAATTAAATATTATGCAATCCCGATAGATTTATATACATACATAGTCCTTGTAGGGTGGATGCGTTATCACAGTCTTTCACACTTTTCCACCATTAGCCTGTGGGACCAGCAACTGAAGTATTGCACCCTCCCCATTATTGTACACACCTGACCTATGAGTATCTGCATGCATTAAGTGGGCACACTTGGGCTCTGGAGGGAGTGGGTAAAAGGGCGTATCACCGGGGGCAGGGAAAGGGACTCAAGTTGCTGTTTTCTTACCTGCTGGTTCCCCCTGCTCAATAAAAAAAATCCTGTGACAATAATGCCAAGGGCTCCAACATTCTTTTTCAAGCTGCTAGAGCTGATGGTAAACCTACCCAGATTGGGATGGTTGCAAAATGGTCATTCAGATTTCACATACAGAAGTAACAAAGAACACTGGTCTGCTTTTTTTTTTTTGAGACTTGGTCTCGCTATTTTTGCATGGAACCGCAGGCTCTCGTTGCCCGGGGTACCACAGACTCAAGCAATCCCCAGCCCCAGCTTCCCAGGTAGCTGGGATTACAGGCGCACGCCACCACACCCAGCTATTTTGGAACTAGGTCTCGCTACGGGCCCCAGGCGGGACTCGA
>PVHY01035079.1:0-10025 GCA_004024945.1 Uropsilus gracilis
CTCAACCTTAATGTTGAATATCTGACTATCTGTAAAGAAGAATCTAGGATTTTAACAGATTGAGTTGTATTTATAGGTCAATTTAGGTGGTACTCAACCTTAATGTTGAATATCTGACTATCTGTAAAGAAGAATCTAGGATTTTAACAGATTGAGTTGTATTTATAGGTCAATTTAGGTGGTACTCAACCTTAATGTTAAAAGTCTTTATACAAATAAATGTCTTTCTGTGGCTTTTGGTTTATTTTCACTTTGGATCACTTGCCTAGCAACAAATAAAACAACAACAAACTTGCAACAAACTTGCCTATGAAACAAACTTGCCTATGAAACTTGCCTAGCAACAAACTTGCCTATGAAAAAGGCTGCAAGATTCAAGTCCCTCCGGAGGCACCTACTAAGACCTAGTCCCCGAAAAATAGCTGGACATGGTGGTGCGCACCTGTCATCCCGGCTACCTGGGAAGCTGAGGCTGAGGATTGCTTGAGTCTGTGGTTCCACAGGCAAAAATAGCGAGACCTAGTCTCAAAAAAAAAAAAAAAAAAAAAAAAAAAAAAAAAAAAAAAAAAAAAAAAAAAGAAAAAAAAAGGTTGCAAGACAGTGGCTACAACTCTCTAGTTTCTTCAATATCATTTTTATAAAAAACTGTAGGGTTTTAATTTCCCAATTAAATATATGCCATTACTAATAAGGGGATAAAAGAGTTGCTGAAATTTATATAAGAAAAATCTATTCATTTGTCCCTCCTATCTGTAAACTAATTCTTTAAAATTCTCAGGTAGAAAAAATATTCAAATTTATAAGGCTTTGGATTTACAGAATTTTTAAAAATACTAACTGCTGGATGACAGAAACTTTAAACGCAGCAGGCCATCTTCAGTCAAGTGCCACCTGCACACCCACTTGTTCACTAGAGGGCAGCAAACCCACCCTCAATGACAAAATGGAAAAGCAGTCTGACAGGAACTATCACAATGAAATAGGTCCCTAAAAGCCCATTTGAGGCCTGCTATTGTCACTCATTGTTCCCAAACCAACTTTAGGTGCAAAATAAGCAAAGACCCTTCCACACATTCCAAAGCAAGTATACATTAGCAGAGAAGTTTGCACAGTTTACAGCCTCTGGAGCACAAAGATGTTAAGGTCAGGTAGTAACTGGCAAAGCCTGGGTTAAGACCAAGTCAGTCTTTTTTTTTTTTTTTTTTTTTTTTTTTTGGAGACTAAGTCTCGCTATTTTTGCACATGGTACCACAGGCTCACATTGCCCGGGGTACCATGGACTCAAGCAATCCCCAGCCTCAGCTTCCCAGGGAGCTGGGATTACAGGCACGCACCACCACGCCCAGCTACTTTTTTGGAACTAGATCTCAGTATGGGCCCCAGGCGGGACTCAAACCACGATCCCTAGCCCTGGCTGCTTCCTAGGCTGAAGCTTACAGGCACGCGCCACCGTGCCCAGCTTAAGACCAAGTCAGTCTTGCTGCTGACTCCGTATTAGAATAGCAGTTTTTCTACTTTCCATGAGGTATTAGGTGGAACAAAACAAGTCACATGGAAATCAGGTGTAGTTCCTACGTTTTACATATCTGTCTGTGCACATAAATTGTTTGTGTGTGTATGTAATTCCAGAGAAAGGATGCACAGGCAGAGAGGAAAACAATGCTAAAATGTCTGTAGAGAATCTGTCCAAAATGCAGTGTGTAACTCTGTGGATTGCAGTGGGCAAAAGGAAAGAGGGGATTTCTTTAGAATGTAAAAAAGCCTCTTTACTATGACTCTTCCACTGTACTTCCAGTCCAACATGCTGTTGAGTATATGCATTTAAAACCTTTCCTTCTGAAGAAGTCCATAAAAATGAATAACTTAAAACAGCATAATTCAACAACATACAGCAATGGTTTCCAAATTAATCATCAAGGTATAGGAGGAACATACTAAAATTTCTCTTATGTTAGAAATATTTATATCTCCTCCTTAGAGTCCAATCTTTCTAACATTTTTTTTTTTTTTTTGAGATTAGGTCTCACTATTTTTGCCCGCGGAACCGCAGGCTCATGTTGCCCAGGGTACCACAGACTCAAGTAATCCCCCGTCTCAGCTTCCCAGGTAGCTGGGATGACAGGCGTGTACCACCATGCCCAGCCCAATCTTTACATGTTCTAATAAACATACCAATAATATCATTTCCATGATAATAAAATGCATATATTGTGCATACAATTAAAAAATGGCTTTAGCTTACAATAAATTCACAAGGTCAGAAATACGGAGATCACTGATGGAGGTGAGGGAGGGCTCAGAGCAGATGAGATTTCAACTGCCTCTGGAAAACATAAACTACATACAAGATACTGCAAAGCAGAAAAACCAGAGGCAAAATCACTGCAGATGAGATGCAACGCAGGAATGACATCCTTCATGGTGATTATCTATTGAGCTCCCAATATAGCCTGAATACTGCTCCGTGCACATATCAGCAATGTACAACACGTTCCTAGTCATATATTCTAATGTGGAGGAAGGAGGAGATGGACCTCAAAAACAAAACACAAATTCAAATGTAATATGTTAGTTATTTAACCTGCCTTTGAGTCTAGTGAAAATATGCTACGAATATATAAATTACATTTTGGATAGTACTAAATGCTATGAAGAAAAATAAAAGCTTTTTAGAAAAGTGGACTATGGAGTGTGCAGTTGGAAAAAGTCTCATGGAGACGAATTTAAAGCAAATTATGTGGAAAACTGGAAGAAATCGAGTCAGGGAGAGAGAAAAGCATCTCAAACATACTCTTCTTCAAATAGCCTGGAAGAAAAACATTACATTTGGGGGGAGGGGCTAGAAAGGAGAACAAAATGTAAGCAGAGATAAGGTGATAGGTGATGAGCTCAGGGAGGGCATGACCTTGACTGGAGTGGGGAGCTACTAGAGCTGAACTACTGAG
Organism: Uropsilus gracilis; assembly: GCA_004024945.1. NCBI lineage: Eukaryota > Metazoa > Chordata > Mammalia > Eulipotyphla > Talpidae > Uropsilus > Uropsilus gracilis. The sequence goes on from PVHY01035079.1 coordinate 2,946, forward strand.
CTGGATTGCTGAGTCAGACTGTTAGGGAGCAAGTTTGAAAGCAGAAAAGTACAGTAAGGGCACTACTACAGCAATGAACGGCTAATCATGGATGACAGTGTACTTCAGAATGGTAGAGGCATTGATGGGTGTGTGAACCATGACTTGTTCTGGAGATAGAAGTTGACAGGATTTGCTAAAGGAGGGAGGAAGTGAAAGGTGAAAAGGTCAGGAGGGCAAAAGGATAAAGAGAGGAAATTTAAAAGAATAAAGCTAGATAGCTGCCCTGAGCAAGAAGGAAGGTGGTGGGCCGGGCAGGGTGGCTCCTGCCTGTAAGGTTCAGCCTATGAAGCAGCAGGGCTAGGGATCGCGGTTCGAGTCCCGCTCAGGACAACACAGCGAGACCTAGTCCCAAAGAATAGCTGGGTGTGGTGGCGCGCACCTGGATTGCTTGAGTCTGTGGTACCCCGGGCAACAAGAGCCTGCAGTTCCACGGGCAAAAATAGCAAGATCTAGTCTCAAAAAAACAAAACAAAAAAACAAGAAGAAAGGTGGAGCTGTCATTAATTAGAATGAGGATGACTGCAGGAGAGCAGACTGGAAAGAAAGGTTATTAGACAGGTTTTAGACAAGACTATTGTATTTGATGGGCGTGCTTGGCACACGCCTGTAGTTCAAGCACTGGGAGGCAAGAGGCTTGGGATCTCTTCAGTTTGCAGGTTCCAGACTACCCTGGGCAACATAGTGAGACCTAGTCTCGAAAAAAACAGCCAGGCGCCATGTTGGGTGCCTGTAATACCAGCTGCCTGCCTGGGAGGCTGAGGCTGGAGATCACTTGAGTCCGCAGTACCCCACGCAACTTGAGTCTGTGGTACCCCAGGCAACACAGCAAGACCTAGTTCCCTCCTCCCCAAAATAAAAAGATTATTGTATTTGATTTATTATACATCCACGAAGTGAAGAGTAAGCAGCTGAATAGGAATTACGAATTCTGGTGCAAGGTCCAGGCTGGAGATAAAATCTGGAAGTTGACAGCACTGAGAGCTTAAGTGAAGTGAAAAAGAACCATGTGAGAGGTTGGAGCACTGAACAGAAACTACAAAGGATGTGAAGCAGAAAACAAAATCAAATGGTATAGTCAGAGGACAACAAAAGGATAAAATCACAAATTTTCAAAAAAGGGTTAGTTTTCTGAAGAAACAACAAATTACCATGCACCACCATGCCCGGCCCCCAAAAAGAATTCTTTATAAAGAAAAAAAATCCCTAATTTCATTAAATTTAAGATACTGTAGGGCCGGGCCTGGTGGCGCATGCCTGTAAGCGGCAGCCTAGGAAGCCACGGCCGGGGCCAGGGATCATGGTTCGGGTCACGCCAGGGGCACCATAGCAAGACCTAGTTCCAAAAATATATAGCTGGGTGTGGTGGTGCGTGTCTACAATCCCAGCTACCTGGGGATTGCTTGAGTCTGTGGTACCCCGGGCAACATGAGCCTGCGGTTCCACAGGCAAAAATAGCAAGACCTAGTCTCAAGGGAAAAAAAAAAAAAGGATACTGTACACCTAAAACAAGATACTCTGTGAAAGAGAGAGACTGAAGATATTATAGTAAGTTTATACAACTAGGAATTTCTAAACTGGAACTATGAAAACAAAAACAAAATTATACAGAAATCAAAATAAGAAAATTTAAAATGAAATATGGATTTTCTAATTAAAAAGGTACACAAGCTATCCAGTTCAAGTGACCAATACCTCCTCACCAGTTTATCACAATACACAACAGAAACATCCTCTAAGTTTCCAGAAGAAAACCCTAAAGTATTCTACAAGGGATAAGAATTGAAAGGACAATAGATGTTTCAGCATAAATATTAGATGCTTCGAAGATAATAAAGCTATGGTCTTACAAATGGTTTCAACTCAGAATTCCATACCTCAGCAAAGCATCTAAGTACAAGGACATCTTTAACATTCCAAAGCACTCAGAAATTTATCTCCCATACTTTTTAAGATGTTTCTTTGTACGTGGTGACAGTGGACTTCTAAGAATGCCAGAGTAAACTGAGGGCAGGAGTAAGTGCCAGGATGAAAGTCCTGAAGCAGAACTAGAGAACCAATCAGATGAACAAAAGAGAACTAGAGTTCTAGAAGGAAGATACCTAAAAAAGAACCCAAAGACTTAACAGTGCAAAGTAACAGACCCTAAATTGTAATACAAGAAGGGAGAAAAATAACTTAGGTAAAATGAAACACTATAAAAGAGGCAAAAAAAAAAAAATACTGTGGGGTACCCTGAAAAAAAGACAAGTAGATGAGTAATATGTATATGGTCCTAAGAATGTAAATGCTGTTGTTTCTCAACTTTCAGAATCAGCCTGCAAGGAATGGCAGCATTCACTAGAAAAACAAAACAAAATGTAAATCTAATCATCTCTGCCAAGAAAAAAGTATATAGATGGCAGATTTTGGAAAAAATACAGAAGAATTAAAGAATGATATAAATGTTTATCTTTTAGGAGTTGAAATATATTGAAATTGGAGAGTCAAAATACATATTAAAATATGTCTACTCAGACAAGTAGCAGCTATTTAGCTATATTACTTAAATATGTGAAAGTAATGGAGAAACAATGGACTGGCACTGACATACCATGTCTCATTACTCCTTGGCATGTGGTGTGTGTTTGTGTGTTTGTGTGTGTAACACATTTAGCTTCTTGAAAAGGATTATACCAAGGTAAAGTTTTGGAGATATCACATATCTGAACATTATTTAACTTTATATTCAATAAATGAACCAAAAAGTCTCCTATGGACTGACTAGGAGAGAGGAAAAAGTGAGTTAGATTGTAATATATGGTAGAACACAGACCAAATAAGAAAAATAAAAGGGAACCCATGCCCAGACACATGATGGTAAAATTGTAGTACAACAAAGAAAAACATTTTTAAAGTAGAGAAAGGTCACCTATACAAGAACAATTAAAATGATAGAAATTAAGTCAACAACAGAAACTTAAGGTAATAATATATACAAGGTGTTGAAAGCAAATAAATACTGTTAACCTACATATGGATATTCAGCAAAATTACTGCTTAAGAACAAGGAGAAATAAATACTTACAGGTAACTTGGGAAATCTACCACCTGTTTTGAAAAGAAATTTCCAAAGAAAACAAACAGGAATAATCCCCCATCCCTCCCACCCTGTCATTGAAAACAAAAAAAATCAAACTTGTAGATAAATCTGAACAAAATTGTCTGCGTAAAATAATGGTGCCCAATTCATACATTTAAAAATTGACAATGAAACACTGGAAACCTAAGTCAGGAGGATAAAGACTAGCATCTGAAGATTTCTGTAGTTCATTTACTGCTTGGAAATATGGATAGAACACTAACTTTTTGAATATTCAAATAAATTTGCATGATAAATTTTCAGTGATAACTATTAAATGGAATGGAGACTTCAAATTTAAAGTAACAAAAAACAAAAACCCTGCACAAGTAAGACAGTCAAATACACCAAGAGTAATTAATGAATCTAAAAAGGTCAAAAAGAATAAAATGAAAGCTGGCAAAATCAAAAGATAACAATAATTTGCCCAACTGTACCAACAATTCTAATAAATGATTTAAATTTTCTATTAAAGAGCCAATTCAGATTGGGTTAAAAAAACAATATGTGTAGTTTCATGAAATTTTATACATGCTTAAAGCATGCAGAAAAAACTGAAAACAGAGGTCAAAAAGAATTATGAGGCAAATACTAACTGCTCATCTTAAATATAAGACAAAACAGACTTTACAAGTGAGATATTACTTAGTAGTGATAACTATAGACAAACCTAAAGACAAGATGGAGATAATCATCAAGAAATGATAAAAACCGTGTGTGGTGGCATGCGCCTGTAATCCCAGCTACCTGGGAGGCTGAAGCTAGGGATCATTTGAGTCCGTGGGTTCAAGACTACCTGGGGCAACATAGTGAGAATGTCTCTTTAAAAAAAAAAAAAAAAAAGCTGTAACAGCTTTTTTAAATATGTAACTACCCAGTTTAGTAGCCTTAAATGAAGCAAAAACAGAAGAAAAATTAAATTTATCATGTGCACATATGAAATTCTAAAAACTGGTCATAAAGTTGTAAAACAGTGAGTAAGAGGCAATCTCAGCACCTCTCAATTAAATCAAGCAAACCAAAAATTCAAGGACAAGATTAAAACCTAACCATAGAACTTTATCTAGAAAAAAAAAATTTTTCAATCCAGCAATTAGAATCCTTCTTCCCATATGCGTTTGAAGTGGTACAAAATGTTTGTCTTAAGTCTTAACAGGTTTCAAAGAACATGGGTTACACAAATCACATTATCTGACCAGCACATAATTTAGCCAAGATTACGTAAGATTAAACAAAAACAAGTCCTCCATCATAAACTGTATATTAAAAACATTTTCACTGTAGGTGGCAGCCTAAGAAGCCACAGCCAGGGCCAGGGATCACGGTTCGAATCCCGCTGGGGGCACATAGCAAGACCTAGTCCCCCCCTCAAAAAAAAATAGCTGGGTGTGGTGGCACATACCTGTAATCCCAGCTACCTGGGAAGCTGAGGCTGGGGATCGCTTGAATCTGTGGTACCCCAGGCAATGTGAGCCTGCGGTTCCACAGGTAAAAATAGCGAGACCTAGTCTCAAAAAAATACAAACACTTTCAAAAAACACAATTCAAAGATGAAGATTATAATGGAAATTAAAGATATTTAGAACAGTGAAAACATTACATATTATAATTCATGCTATGCAGCAAACAACACATCAAGAGATTTTCAAATACATAGACACTTAGAGCTGAAGAGTTACACAAATGATTCTACTTAAAATCAGAGCAAAAATCAATGAAACAGCCAGGCACAGTGGCACATGCCTGTGATCCCAGCTACTTGGAAGGTGGAGGCTGGGAACCACTTGAATACGTGGGTTCAAGACTACCCCAATCAGCATAGCGAGGCCTAGTCTCAAAAAAATATCCGGGCGTGGAGGCGTGCACCTGTAATCCCAGCACTGGGAAGCTGAGGCCAGGGATCGCAAGAGTGCATGGTTCAAGACTAACCCGGGCAACACAGCGAGACCTAGTCTCTCTTTTTTTTTTTGGAGACCAGGTCTCACTATTTTTGCCCGTGATATCGCAGGCTCTCGCTGCCCGGGGTACCACAGACTCAAGCAATCCCCAGCTTCAGCTTCCCAGGTAGCTGGGATTACAGGCGCGCGCCACCATGCCCAGCTATTTTTTGGAACTAGGTTTCACTACAGGCCCCAGGTAGGACTCGAACCGCGATCCCTAGCCCCGGCCGCTTCATAGGCAGAAGCTTACAGGCACGAGCCACCGTGCCCAGCCTGAGACCTAGTCTCTTAAGGAAAAAAAAAATACTCAATGGAACAAAAAACAAAGACACAACAGGAGAAATCAATAAAGGCAAAACTGTTGTGTTAAAACTTTGAAAAGATCAGCAAGTCAAACTTTTGGTGACAGATTAATCCAAGACAAAAAAAGAAAAACTAATTATTTCAAGTTGGTGAGTAAAAATGCAGATGCCAGACAACACCATCATGCCAATACACTTGAACGTATGAATTTTTAAAAATCTTGTCAAAGTTGTAAAACAGGAAGCATACTAGTTACTGCTTGTTTGCAGAGTGCTGCTCTGCACATGCAAACAAATCCAGTAAGAGTAGGAACAGTTCTCAGTAATACATGTACTTGACATCATCCCACTTTATTAATTAACCTTTTACACTGAAACAAAATGGCATATGAAACCACAAACACACAGCTTAATGAACTGTATAAGGCAGAACACCCTTAATTAACCAAGGAAACACAACTAGGGTGAAACCCGAAGTCTCTGCATATACACAATTCTTATCACTCCTCTTGAAAATAACTGAATGGCTCCTTTTAACCTGATATGCTTAATTGAGCCTTTAAATCTCCAATTCTCAGGTTATTCAACCTAGTAGAGTTCCAGAGACTTACTCTGCCTGCTGCATACTAAATGTTCAATTCAACCAACAAATTCCTCTTCTGCAAGCTAATGGACCAGGGGCGCAATCATTCTGGTTCAAATGTTCTGCTAAGACTAAGATTTTATTCTTATGTCAACAGGTACAAAATGGCTAGGCTTCTTTTTAAAGATTTTAGTCACTAATGGTCAAAACTTAAGATTCACTAATTCACTGAGTTGCAAAAAAAATTACAATAATTGTATTTTTATTCTCATTCATTAATTGGAATAACTTTTTTTTTTTTGGAGACTAGGTCTCGCTATTTTTGCCCATGGAACCGCAGGCTCTCGTTACCTGGGGTACCACGGACTCAAGCCATCCCCAGCCTCAGCTTCCCAGGTAGCTGGGATTACAGGCGCACACCACCACGCCCAGCTATTTTTTTGGAGCTAGGTCTCGCTACGGGCCCCAGGCGGGACTCGAACCGCGATCCCTAGCCCCGGCCGCTTCATAGGCTGAAGCTTACAAGCACGAGCCACCGTGCCCGGCTGGAATAATTTTAAAAGATATTTCCTCATCTACATCAAGGGCTGATAAATGTCTTCTATTTTAGGTTGTGTGGGCTATTCATAGTCTGCTGTGACTATTCTACTATTCTAAGTATTTCTAAGTATTCTGCAACTACTCTGTGATTTTAGCACAAAAGCTGTAAATGAAACATAATGAATGAGCATAATCTGGTGTCAATAAAACCTTTATATACATAAAACCAGGCATGGTGGTGCGTGCCTATGGATTGGGGACTGCGGTTCGAGTCCAGCCCAGAGCAACATAGCGAGACCTAGTTCCAAAAAACAGCTGGGCATGGTGGTGTGCGCCTGTAATCCCAGCTACCTGGGAAGCTGAGGCTGGGGATTGCTTGAGTAGTAACCTGGGCAATGTGAGCCTGCAATTCCACAGGCAAAAATAGCAAGACCTAGTCTTTTTTTTGGGTTTTTTTTTTTTTTTTTGAGACTAGGTCTTGCTATTTTTGCCCGTGGAATCACAGGCTCTCGTTGCCTGGGGTACCACAGACTCAAGCAATCCCCAGCCTCAGCT
>PVHY01035080.1:0-10020 GCA_004024945.1 Uropsilus gracilis
AAGAGAAACATATACACACAGCTAAAGAAAATGGACTCGCACAACTGTAGGAACCGGCAAGTCCAAAGTCTGCAGGGCAGGTCAGCCGGCTGGCGACTCAGAGGACTTTCATGCCGAAGTCCTTGGCACAATTCCTTCTTCACCAGGAAGTCCCAGATTTTGCTCCGGATTCCTTCAAGTGGTTAGATGCGGCCCACCCGCTGGACAGAGGGTGATCTCCTCTATCTACCTCATGCCAACAGGCTGTAATGCTCGTCACGATACCAGCCCAGCAACCGCCAAGCCAGCATGGCACTCAGTGGCCTGAAACACCGACACACTGCAACAGGGACCACGACCTGGCCGAGCATCAGCCCCACCAGTCCACCGCTGGTGCCAGGCCCACGGACCTGTTTCCCCGTCTTGCCTTGACCTTCCAGTTTGCCCTGTGCGGGGTGCGCACCGTGGGCGGTGGGTGAGGGCGCGCCCAAGGGCTGGGTGAAGGTGGCTCTGGCAGGGCGTCCTCACCGCGAGGGAGACACCGCAAGTCGAAGCCTTTTGTTCCTTGGATGCTGAGTCATCCCAGGGGGGAGGACGGAAGAGCGAGCAGGAAGGTGGCTGTGGGCATGTGCCGGAGCTATTTATACAACTTGCCAGCTCTCCACCAAGATGGCCTCAGCCCCAGAAGGGAGAAAGCGAGGCCCCGGGGTGGCAACCCCAGCACACAGGCCGCCTGGCCAGCCTGTCAGACCCAGAGGGGGGCTCGGCCTGGGCGCCTGCCTGCCTACCTGGTGGGGAGCCGGGGTGGGGTGGGGGAGGAGAGCGGCGCACATGGCTGCCTGTGTCGTGACATAGGACACACACACACACGTCGGCAAACATTCTCCAGGCAGAGAACAGGCTTGCGTCCTGCTCCTCGCCATTCCTCTCTGTGTGGCCTGGACGGGCAGGTCAGGGGGTCTCTCTGACACACCGCCTCCCCCCACCCCAGCTCTCTCTTTTTTTTTTGAGACTAGATCTCGCTGTTGCCCTGAGGTAGTCCCGATCCCACGGACTCAAGCGATCCCCAACCTCAGCCTCCCAGGTAGCTAGGATTACAGGCGCCTGCCACCACACCCAGCTGCTTTTTCGAGACCAGGTCTCGCTATGTTGCCCGGGGTAGTCTCGAACCCGCAAACTCAAGCGATCCCAGGCCTCTTGCCTCCCAGTGCTTGGATTACAGGCATGTACCACCACTCTCGGCCCCATCCCATCTCTTTGTCCGTCCCTGGGAAGCGGAGGCAGCGTCCCCTGGCTGGCAGCCCCCTGGAGGCTGCTGCCCGACAGATCACGCACGGGGCCTTTTATTTCTGGCTCTGGCAAGGGGTTTTGGAACCGGGGTTGCATGTTCATGGGGCAGACTGGGGTTGTGACCGCTGCCCGTCGGGCACTCTGGGCGGGCCCAACTCTCCTCCTCCGGGCTGGTGTTTATGTTTATTTTTAGCTGGGGAATGTTACGGTAAAGGCAGCGAAGAGCTACCAGCGACATATTATTCGCTAATGGGAGCTAATAAGCAGCTGTCCAGGGTGCGTGATGAGGCCGTCACTGGCAGTTACGCGTTGAGCCGAGAGCCACCTCTGAAGTCGTTTCACGTGGGAGCCCAGGTCTGCAAGGACCGGAAAAGAGAATGAGCTGAAAGTGGTAAATTTAATGTCCTTCCTTCCGGGGCTTTGTCTGCAGCAGCGCTGCTTCTGCGCCCTTCCTGGTTCCCCCAGAGGTGGCCGAGGGGGCAGGCGGGAAGGGGGTGTGCTTCCCTCTCCGCAGCCTCGCGCCCCTGGGGTACATGCTGTAGGCCAATGGCAGAGGGCTCCCCCGGGGTCCACGCCCAGGGGGCCTCTGCCCACCTGCTGAGCGTCAAGTTCAAGGCCGAGGCACCAGCGCTGGGAACGTGCTCCCCAAAGCCCTGCTGTGCAGGCAGCGAGGCTGGCGTGTTCAGGTCTGGATGGGGTCGTTCTCGGCTGCTCTGCCCCTGTGCCGCCCCGACTCCAGGCCTGGGTCTGCTGGGCTTGCCGCGTGCCCCTGGCTGGTCTTGGGGCCGAGCTGCGGCAGCTCCATAAATGGCTGGTGCCTGCGGTCACCGCCCCCCTACAGCTGACAGTCCTGGTTCCCAGTGGGGCAGACACGGACCATCTCATCTTGCGGTCTGTGGAGGCCAGTCACAGACCAGATGAGCTCAGCGGTGAGACAGGGCAAACTCCAGCCCGCCTGCCTCTGGCAAACTGGAGACAAACTCTAGCACTGAATTCCTCTGAAGATGTGATGGTGCTGCTGCGCCCTCCAAGAACCTTACCTAAGGAAATCTTCCTTAACAGAGATAGCGACCCCCCCCATGAGCTATCCCCCGCCCCCAATTACCCTCAGGAATTAATACGTTAACCAATTTAATTGTGCCCTCACCATTTGCCTTCCTTTGAAATTCACCCAGTCCTTGCCTTGTCTCTCTATAAACCCCTTTCTTTTGTTAATAAATTGTCATTTGGTTCATTGCTTCCAAATCGACCCTTAGCCTTTGTAGCTAAGTCATCTCTCTAGCGGTCTCTTTCTTGTACCTTGCACTCGGCCATCAACAGCAACAGCCGTCAGTATAGGAAGGCTCTTCAAAAATGGGCAACAGCAAATGCTGGTGGGGATGTGGGGAGAAAGGGACACGCTTACATGGCTGGTGGCAGTGCACACTGGGCCAGCCACTCTGGAAAGCTGTGTGGAGGACCCTCAAACTAATAAACATGGAACTACCATTTGACCCAGCAATTGCTCTTTTGGGAATCTACCCAAAGGAGACCTCAATACTTATACAAAGGGACACCTGTGCTCAGATGTTTACTGCAGCACTATTTATAATTGCAAGGACCTGGAAACAACCCAAATGCCCCCAAACCGATGAATGGGTCAGGAAGCTGTGGTCTTTGTACACAGAGGAATATTATTCAGCCATCAAAAAGGACAAACATGTCATCCGCAGCAACATGGATGGAGTGATAGAAGGAATCATGTTAGCAGAAATGAGCCAGAAAGGAAAAGAGAAATAGGGGATGGTCTCACTTATATGAGGGGTAGAGGGAAAACAGTCAAACAAATGGACAAGAAAAATTTAAAGCTGTTAGCAGAACTGTGGCATAGAGCAAGAGGAGTGGGGTGGGAGAAATCGGGGGAGGATGGGCACAAGAGATTGAGGTGGTGCCCGGGTGATAAGGTGGTGGGAGAATCCCAGGGTAGACAATGATGTAAAATAAATTAGAAAGAATGTGTGGATGGCGAAACACTGGAGCAGATGACAGAGAAGGAGGTAGACAGATTCACTGCAGAGGTTTGTGGGGGCTTTTGGGGTCCGGCCGGGTTCATTGCATTCTATTTAGTTATTGCCCTATGCAATCTTCACCACCTCAGGGTGGACACGCAGAGATGTGAGGTGCGGGATGCATGCCAGGCGGTACCCACCATCACCACCAGCGACACCTGTCTCGGCAGTAGGAGCGACGTGGGGGAGATACCCTGAGCTCTGTCGGCAGCGACTCCAGGGTCGACAAGGAGGCCCAGAAACACTGGCTCCGTGGCCAGGCAGTGTAAGACCCCACGGGTGCAGCTGATAACAGTGATCATATAAAGGAAACCATGGACTAATATATAGTAAAATAACACTAGAATATAACATAGCAACATGGTGAGGTAGCAACATCATGATGTTATGTTGTAAGAAGGTGACTACATTATGCCAGTATAGTTATCTTACATTTAAAATATGGTATAATATTTTATATACTATAACATATATGTATTATTATGCACATAAAATATAAATACATATATCATAATATATAATTACAATTATATCATAATATATCATGATTCCCATGCTGCAGGCAGGGAAACAACAGTAAGGAACAATGTGTGTTGGGGGGAGGCAGATGATAAAGAAACAGGTAAAACATGTCGATCTGGTGATTTGTGGGCATGGTGGGAAAAGCAGGGAGGGGGGGAGGAGAGAGAGAGAAGCTGGGCATGCACAGGCCATCGGACTTAAAGGAAAAGAACCAGGTATTGGAGGAAGAGGATTCCTCCAGGCAGAGAGAACAGCAAGGGCAAGGTCCCTGGAGGCAGGACAGACCTGGGGAGCAGGAGGGGAGCAGGAGCAGAGTGAGACACAGAGAGAGCAGGGAAAGGAGGAGACATGGAGACCAGAGAGGTGACCCTGTCCAGCTCTGTACCCAAAGAATCCTACCAGCAACACATTTCTCTGCCATATTTGAAGGAACCCCTCTCTCCATGCTTCCGTCCACCCTTGCTAACTCAGGCCCAGCATTGTCCATTGCGTTGTCAATTGGGTGGTGGTTAGGAAAACTTAAGGGTGGTGCCTCCTCATTCCAGTTTGCACTTCTGGGCCACTGGTGAGGTTGGGGATCCGTCCTGGTCTCTGTTGGCCATGCAGACCACCTCTCTTCCAGGGTCTACCCCCAGGCTATGCATCTGCATAAGAATCTCACAGGCAACATGGGGTTTGGAGCAGGGGCCCCCAGGTCTCAGGCCATCATGGAGAGATGCACTCCATCCATCCACTAGCTGTAAACTCCCTCCTTCATTCCCTCCTTCACTCACCCACCTCATCAGGATGCAGCATGCGCAGCTGATGTGCAGAGGAACAATCTTGAATCCACTAGTACATATATTTGCAACGTTTGACACTTTATTATTAGAAATACATTGCTCAGGAATACACCTCACAAGTGCTTGCGGCACACCCTACCTTGCTTGAGAATTGCTGGCAGTGTGTGGGCAGTTGGAGGCATGTGTGTGTGTGTGTGTGTGTGTGTGCATGCCTGCGCGCACTGAATGAGCTGGCGCGAGAACGCAGACTTAACGCTCCATGCTGAGTCACAGGGCTGCTTCTCGGGCACTGGCTCTTCAAGTTGCATGAGACACTTTGTCGTGTTGGAGGCTGGGTCCCCAAGAGCCTCACTCCAGTGACCCCAGGCTTCCTCTGTGCTGCCAGATGCCCCCCACCACCCCAAAGGTGCTCCCAGGAGTTCTCTCAGATCGGGGCCCCAAGAATGTCTTTGCCAGTGACTGAGTCGATGAGAAATGCCACCACCTCTTCAGGGTCTGCTGGTAATGATGCGTGTGCTTTACCTGTCACTCCATGGGCTGCTGTTCTGGTTGAAGGTGTCCTTCCCCATGTCCCCCAGCCCCGCTGAGGTGAGTGTATCTGGAAACAGGGTCTTTTCAGATGTGACCAGTTGAGCTGGAGTCTACTGAATGGAGTGGGCTGGATGCCAGGTGCTTCCACCCTTCCATGGAGGTGTGAGAGGACGCAGGGACCCAGATAGCGTGGGGGCAGGGAGGAGGCCGTGGGGACAGAAGCAGAGACTGCAGCTGGGAACCACAAGCCAAGAGCCTGGAGGATTTCCGGCCGCTGCTGGAAGCTGAAGACTGACCCGGAACAGCTTTCTTTTTTAAAAAAGAACTAATTAATTAATTAGTTAATTTTTATTCTTTAAATCACAACCTTGGTAAATGGTCCTTGGGATTCCTCCCCCTCCCTCCTCCCTCTCGTGCCCCCTTCATTCTCTCAACCCCCCACTCTTTGTTGTTTACCAGTTGTGCTAAGTCCATTAGTCTCTTGCCTGTGGCTGTGTCCTTTCACTGGGTGAGGGGCTGTGTTGTTGGAACCAGGCGAGCCTCGTTGGTAGGTTTTCAGTCTTAAGATTGCATTGGGTGGCCAGTCTGTATCTCTTTGTGGTCTGTCCATCCTCTCTTGTTGGAGGCTGACTTCTCCAGTCCCATATCTGCTGCTTTGCAGCTGGTTCTGGCGTCAGATTTAGGGGGTTTCACCCTCTGTCAGTGTCAGTGAAGAAGTTTTTCTCATGACATCGTGTTTCCATAGTTGTTGCTCCTGTCTCGCAGGCACTGGTTCTCTCAATTGTCCATCTGCTGTGTCCAGCTCAGGCTTGTGGGCTGCATTTTTACCTGGTCCCTTGTCCATTCAATGACGGAGTTTGTATTATGTATGTTCTTCTTCTTCCTCAAGATTAGCAGGGGTGAGAGTGAAATGGAAGGGGCATTCCCCCTCACCTGCCCGTGCACCGGTAACTCCCTGCTTGGTGGGGGGGCCCAAATGGCTGGGCATGCACCCTCCCAAACCCCCCCTGGGGTGGGGGCTGAGGGAAACATGTTCCGGCCCATCTGGGCTGCAGAGGGCCACCCTGTACAGCTACCATCCATTGGTGGATGGGGCTAAACCCCACCCATTCCCCCTCCCGGGCTCTCCAGGCTTTGGGGGGCTTACCCAGGGGTCATTGCCAGGAGAAGCCTTCTTAATATTGCCAGGGACCAGACCTGCTGTCCCGTGACAGCAGACTCTGGCCTCTGTGGTGGTGAGAGGAGGCATTTCTGTCGTTGGAAGGCCCAGGCCGAGGTGCTTAGCTGGGGCACATGCTGAGAGCCGTGTGGGGACGGCGACCAGGTCATCCAAGCTCACCTCCATATTGGGTTCTGGCCGCCAGAGTTGGGAGATGGTGCTGTTCAGTTGAGGCTGTTTTGTGATGCATGGTAATGACAGCCTCAGCCAATGAAGACGCAGGGAGACAGGCAGGGAGCGTACAGGGGGAGAGTGGGGCGGGCACCTCAAGGACATACAGACAGAGGTGAGGGCTCATGTCTTTAGAGCTATTCGATTGAAAACATCAGGGACCAATCTTAGGAAGGGAGATGGAGTGGGGGCCTTGGAGTGAGACCTGGGTTCAAATCCTGACTCTCCTGTGTGACTCAGGTTGGTCATTTGACTTCTCTGGGCCTCAGAGCACCTCTACTCCCTAAACTCCATGCCACCCATCACAAATTTACCGCAAGGCCACTTAATAGTGTAAGGCACTGTAGCCAGTCAGGAACGGAAAGCAGAACGCCATGCTGTGCCTTTACCGTCATGTTTGTTGCTACACAGACTGTTGAGAATGGAGAAGGAGCCTTGTTATAAGGCAGTAGGAGACTGTTAGAACCACTCTCTTTTCTCCTGAGTAGGAGCCCGGGTATCAGAAGATGGGAATCCTGAGCCTCCTGGATGGACAGCCCGGCTTCTTTCTTGGTGGCTCCTGCGGGAACCCTTTGTGCCATTCAGCATTTTATCTTCAGAGACACCTTGGAACCACAGGCACAAGTGGGGTCCCTTGTCTGGAAGGAATCGATGCTGTTTGGATGTTCTTGAGTTCTGGGGGGTGGGGGACAGGGTTACCATAGTGACATAAGCTTGAAGGGGGTAGGGGGTGGGTGAAAACACAGGCTTGGTTTTTAACTTGGGGTCATAAGTGCATGCAGAGTGAACCTAAAAATGTGTGGGAGGCTGGACCAAAAGAATGTGGGGTCATCATACCAGGTGATATGAGCTGGAGGTCTTTTTGTCTTCAGCAGTTTATGGCAGGAGCCCTGATATGTCCCTGTGAGTCTATGTGTTTGTGTATGCACATGTGTGCATGACTATGGCAGCATGGGTGCACACACGTGCATTAAAGTGCATCTCTCTGTGTCTGCGTGCATGTGTAAATGTTAGGTGTCTGCCTTATATAATGCACACATGTATGTGTATCTGGGTGCTGTTCCAATCTCTCTCTTTATTTCCTGCCTGTATATACATGTGTGCAAGGTTTGTCTTCATACTGGAGCATGCATCATCATGCCCACACGTTCATGCATATAGATTGTTGTGAGTCTAGGCATGTGCCCCTGTGCGCGCACACATCTCACATGTGCAAATGTCATGTGTTGTGTGTGCATCACTGTGTGCATGTGTGGCTGTCTGTGGGTCTCTGCATATATGTGCTTATGTTTTTGTATGTGTGTACATGTGTATATGTATGCGCCTGTGTGTATCTGTCTGCATTAGATTAAAAACATTCAGCAAACCACCAGAAACTAAGAGGTGCATGTGCCTGTGTATCTCTGTGTGTACGCCATTGCCACACCAAGGCAGACATCACTAGTCAATTGCAGCAAGTCTTAAACTCCATCTTTGGGGTTTCTTCTTCCTGTTAGCCATGAACTGGGGTTGACCGTGTGCCTTTGGAGGCCTCCACTGTCAAGGCCAAGCTACTCAGCATGATGTTAGGTGCTGTTCCAGTCTCTCTCTTTATTTCCTGCCAAAAAACTTCTAGATGCTGCCAGTTCCTTGAGCTCTAACATGCTTATCCCTCACTGGGCATTTAAGTAGTGTTCTTTTCAGCTAATAGGGGCGTTGTTAAGCATATGCTTCTGGAATTGGCCTCTATGGGTTCAGTTCCTGCTCTGCCACTTCTGAGTTGGGCAGCTTTGAGCAAATCATTCAATCACAGAGTCTCAGTTTCCTTATCTGCAGTTTTCCGAGGGTAACAATGTCTACTTTATGGGGGTGACTCGAGGGCAAAACCAGATCATCCCTCTGAGGTCTTTAGCCCAGCATAAACCCCATGTGAGTTGTGTATGCTCACGTAGCATATGTTACCATGGCTTTGTATCTGCCCATCTGTCCAGTGTCTGTTCCTCTATTCAACATCTGTCCATCCATCTACATCCTGTGCCCATTTACTTCCTGTCTGCCCACTTCCCATCTATCACTTCCTGTCTGCCCAGCTACTTCCTGTCTGCCCATCCATCACTTCCTGTGTGTCTCAGGCCTTTCCTTCTTCCCCCCAAGGCATGGAGAAGGACCCACCCACTGGTTTCCCTGCTCTTGTCCTCTGGCATTTCCAGGGCTCCCTTGTTGTTGAGTCTCAGGAGGCAACACTCACCTGAGCTCTCAGGGCTTGACTTCAACGGGCGCCATTGTCATAGAATACAAGAAGGGGAGCTCCTGGGTGTGTGCCACTGTGGTCCCGTTTCCAGGGGCCTCCAGCCACATGGGGACCAGGCCTTGCCTTGTCCAGGACAGTGGACATCCCTGAGCCCAGAGCTTGCACCTGGTCACCACTGTGAGCCTAGGACACTACACAGCACCTGGCACCCAGCAGGTTCTTGGTCAGCGTGGATGAGAGAGTGGGGTCAGGGATGGGCACAGGGCATTGATCTCCTGCGGGGGTGGGGGCGATGGGAGAGGCCAGTGACTATTGAAAATCACACACTGGATTGAGGCGGCTAAGGGAAGCCAGTTGGACAGAAAACACCCGGTTCCCTCAGTCTGTGTCCAGCAGGCTCTTAGCAGTTGTCCAGTGGCTTCCGTCGCCCTCCCTGGTCGGCCACACAGGGGTTCCGCTTTGGCAGTGCGACTTCCGCCCTGTGCACTGGAGGGTGCTTACCAGTTCCTCTGGCTTCCAGCCACCAGGATGCCATCTGGCCAACGCCCCGCCCACCTCCAGCTGCGATAGCCCGGATGTCTCCAGATGCTGTAGAACTTCCCTGGAAGACCGTCGCCACTTCAGCGGAGACCCTCTGAGCCACCGCTCCGCCTGGGCCACACAGCCCGGGGTGACAGCCACCTGCAAAGTGACAGGTGGAAGGTGGGAAACCTGACCTTGACACTCGCCCGCATGGAAATAGGGTTGCAGGACTCTTCCGAGTGCCGTCGTGCGCAGGGGCCTGGGAGGAGGAGACGAGGGCTCCCAGCTGTGGCCTCCTGGGGTCCCAGGTGCGTGGCGGCTGGGCCGTGCTGGGGAGACTCGAGGTGCCTGTGAGTCTGGCAGTGGTGCAGCCGGGTGACGTCTCCCTCTTTAGGGTCAGGTGGACTCCTCGGGCCAAGCCTCGTCTTCTCTGCCCCCTTTTGCTCCTGGCTGGCTCCTGGGGCGGCGCTGATGCCTGGCCTCATGCCCGGAGCTGGCCACGCCTCAGGCTCTGCTCCCTGCGGTTGCCTTGGCTGGAGTCTCGCCCACTCTGTGGCGGGCGGTGCCTGAGGCCCGGCACGTGGTGGGCGGCCATCTCTCCACACAGCACGGTCCCTCCCCAGGGCCAAGCCCAGAGCCGCGTAGGGTGGGGTCCAGCAACACACAGCCGGGGGCGTGGTGACTACATCCGGGCTCTGGAGGGCCACGGAGGGCGCGTGCGCCTGG
>PVHY01035081.1:0-10023 GCA_004024945.1 Uropsilus gracilis
AGATGAATGGAACTCTGAACATGAGGACAGTGTTCCTAGGAAGTATTGCAAACTGCCCTGAGCAGAAAACTATGCAAATAGACAGGGCATATTCTAGAGAGACACTCTGATGCACCTGCTTATTTTTAATTCTCTTAACTGAGCTGAAACCACTGCAGCCTATGAAGCACCTAACCTGGGAGCTTTTCCCTTTCCTGCTAAAGTTAGAATTTTGCTCCTGATAGTCTGACTCCTTTTCACTAAGAAAACAAATCTTATTTTTATGTATGTCAATATTGCCCTACTTTTTACCAGTACTTATGAGTGCATTGAAGTTACAGGAACCCACAGAGCTTGTGCTGCTCACTCAGTGTCATCTTGGCTACCTCTCAGGTGTGGCAGGTGGAATGAACACCTCGCTGGAGACTCGCTGCAGACTTCTGCACTTGCTCTTCTCTGCACCTTCGCTCCCTCCAGAAATACTTCTGCATTTCTGCCTTTCCTTCCAATCAATATTCACGTTTTTTTCATTAATAAATTATCATTTCGTTCATTACTTCTAAATTAACCCTTAGCTACTATAACTAATCAATCTCTTTCATCATTCTGTCTTGTATCTTACATTCAGCCTCCAACAGTTCATGGTGTCAGTTTTCCTAACCACCCATTCAAATGTATAGCACCCTCATGCCCCCTCTAAATATCCTCTCCTGCACATCATTATTCATTTTTCTCCATTGTGCTTATCATCACCTGATTGGTATATATGCTTACATATTATTGCCTGACCTATGTCCATCCATGAGTTTGTACACTCTGTGAAGGCAAGAGTTATGGGAGGTTTTTTCTGTTTTATTTGCTTCTTTTGTTTTTCCTATATCTTCAGTGCCAGGAATACAGTCCAGAAGGTAAAAGTATTCTACAGATATTTGTTGAATGAAATTCACCTGAATTTTCTTCTTACGTAGAGAGCAGTCCATCTTTATTTCTCTTCAATTCTTTCTGTACACATGTGTATATGTGACAAGGTAGGGTGGCTTTTGTCATGCCTGGTTTCACATCTCCACTGGTAAACATCAGATGACCACACAGTTCCAAACCTGCCACACTATCCAAAGGATGTTCAGTCATGGCCTTGATATTTCAGTGATGTAATAGAGGACTGGCCTGGGAAAAAAGCCATGATGCTGGTTTTGTATCTCTTTTTGCACCCTCTACCATCACAAGCACTCCTTACTCCCAATATTGGAACCCAAGCTTTCATGCTGACAATTACAAATTAACTCCATAAGCTTATCAGATTTTTGCTTGTCTTCTCGCTGCTAGTAGGTTGCTGGAATTCTTGATTGGAATATGAATATATTGTTTCTGCACTCAGAAAAATAAAGGCAGTTCAACACTCCACGCTCACGGTGCAGGTTTGTGCTGCACAATGAAAGGGCAGGGAGATAATGACTAATTCCCTTTGGTGCTGGGCGAGGCCGCTTGAGGGTGGTGATGAGAGTCTGTGGAGGGGAGAGCCTACAGGAATTGACTTGTTAAAAGGCACGAAACTGAAGGAGGGGGAGGGAGGCAAAACAGGGGAGGGGTGAATACAAGGGAAACTGGTGACTACTCACACCTAGGTGATTTGGTGGTGGGAGAACTGTGTGGCTACTACAATGTAAAAAAGCATTCAAATGAATAATTTTTTAAGAAAGAACTCAGTAATGAGTAGCTAGAAACACTCAAAATAAGTTGATAAAGAGCCTTTGATTACCCCCCAGAAAATGAGGTACAGAAATGGAGCAGTTCCTAGTATACCTAGTGAAGGGTATGAGGCATAGTGGGGGGGAGGGAGATGGAGGGATGGAGGGGTCAGTGGGGAGAGGTACATATCCCATAAGGAGTAAAGAGTTTGAATTTTATCCAACTAGGGAACAATCAAAGGGTTTTGGGTTTTTTGGTTTTGTTTTGTTTTAGTTTTAGTTTTTTGTTTTTTTTTTGAGACTAGTTCTTGCTATGTTGTACGGGGTAGTCCCAGTCCAGCAGACTCAAGTGAATACCAGCCTCAACCCCCCAGGTAGCTGGGATTACAGGCGCTCACCATCTCACCTGGCTGCTTTTTCAACCCGGGGTAGTCTCGAACCCTTGAACTCAAGCAATCCTGGGCCTCTTGCCTCCCAACTCTTGGATTATAGGAGCGGATCACCACACCCAGCTTAAATCAAAGGTTTACTACACTAGCCACCTCACTCCTCACCTTTCCCATCCCATCCATGACTTCTCAAACTGGCCAACTCTAAGCTTATGTGGTCTGTCCCCAAAACTTAGGTGAGTGCTTGGCATCTATAGAAATAATGGTATTCATTATCATTATTCTTATTATTTATTAGCCTTATATCTTTTAAAACAGTTGTTTTAATCAACTGTGGAAGAGACATAAATATTTGTTGAGAATTGAATGAATGAATGAATGAATGAATGAATGAATGATAGCATATAAACACTGAATCAAGTAAGGAAATAACTTTCTTCAGATTTGAGGAGGACCGAATAAAGAATCATTTTCATAGGGAAATAATGGTATTCCTTTCTAAATTTTTCTCTACAGCAAAATTTACTCTGTATCTTAACTCCTTTACCTGAATAATCCATTGACCTCTGGATACCTGTTTTACAAACAATTCATGAATTAAAGTGGCCCAAGTAGACACTCAGCACCATTTTTTACTTCAATGGAAATCTTTGACATTTCCTTTTTCCAAGTCTGTCTTAGGTTCCTTCTACCAGTTCTGATTCACTTCTCAACTTGTGATGGTATTACCTCCCCCCTTCCCTTCCCCCTCACCCCCTCCACCCACCAGGACACCTTGAGATTTTTTTTCTTGGTTATCCTGAATTCATGACTCTGGGGGAGTTTTTTTTTAATGGTAAAGGAAATAAGATTGAATTAAAGAGAGCCTTAGGTTCATGATGAAAACAGTATTCTACCATATGCCAGATCACAGCCTGACCTTGAGCTGTGTTATTGCCCAGTTACTTCATGTTTCTTGCATCACCATAGATTAATGTAGCCAAATTTTGATAATCAAACACCAGATCCATGATGCTTTAACCCATACATATGTACTTCTTTGGTGAGGTTTCAACTGCTTAGGAGCAGCTATTTGGAAGAAAAAATACCCGTTCAACCTGTTAAACTCTCTTTCCCAAGGCAGAGACAAGGAGTACATAGCTTCTTGTATAGTATCCAAATGGCTTTGTGGATTATCCAGCCTCTAGTTTTCTCTCACCTCTGTGGAGGCCAGCTATCTTTGGCCACTTCACAGCTCATTAGCAGCCCAGCTAAAGGAGACAGATAGAAGAAGCTTAAATATATCACATTCGTAATTTCTTAGCAGCTCTGATAAAAGACTTAGCAAATTGAGTTTAAAATTTGATTGAAGAAATGTGGGATTATCTGCAATTAAGCTTACATGTATTGCCTTCCTTCCTTCCCTTCCTCCCTGCTTCTAATGATTAAGCATGAGTTGACTTTAGGCATTAATAAGGCAAGTATAAAAATTCTTTACTACCTTTAATGTCCTTGGAAAAATTATTTTCCTCAATTGTTGTAAAAGCAAAGTAAAATGAAACTGACTTTGAATTGGATTTTTCCTAGTCAAAATTTGGCAAGTTCTTGCACCAGAAATGATCTTGGAGACAAATGCCTAATGTAAAAGATTTGCTGATGTAAGCAAATGCATCTTGTATCTGTGTTTTGGATTCTGTATGGGCTATTTACCAGGCTTCGGGGGGCAGTACCTCAAACCATATTTGTTCTACAAATCTCCCACCAGTAAGGTCACTTCTTTGGATAGTCAGACCCAAAGAGTTCACGTGGGGAAGATAAATTTACATTCTGCTTCATGGCAGGATCTCCAGTGATGCTTCTCTGATAACCAGAAGGGATCATGCTCAGTCAGATGGCATGGCCATAAACACTTCTCCTACAACCAGATCTCACTTCTCTCTTAGAATCTTGGTCCTCAAAAAAGCGAATTTCATCTAGCTTAATGCATATTCCCAGCTCTCAGTGATGATGCATATAAATAGGTCTAGATGCAAGAAGAAACTATTCTAGCATTAGGAACACCTTCAGACCAAGATGCCTTTAGATCACCTAAGTGGAGAAACTAACAGAAGTAGGTCCTAGGTTTGAGAAACAGAGGTGGAAGATTGGGTTGGGGCCAGAATAAGAGGGCATGCTAGGGCCATCACTATGTTGGGATATTTGGTAAGGTAATGTCCAGTGGGAACAATCTGATGTGGTCATTCCAAAAGGGAAAGAAGAATATGAAGATTATGTGATGGTCAGTGGAGGGTCCCTGTAAATAGTATAATCCCAGTTCCATTTGTTACTTTATGTTTCTTGTATCTCAGTAGACTAATGGAGCCAAATTTTCATAATTAAATTATTACCAGATCCATGATGCTTTATCCCATACATAGGTGCTTCTTTGATGAGATTTCAGCTACTAAAGGAGCTATCTACAGTTTTCTGTGTTTAATCTCCAACATCTAGGAGAGTGTTGGATCTTTAAGAACCAATGAGACACACCATATCCTTGGGGGAGGGGGGACTTGTGACATCTCAGAGGAGAAAGAATAATGGGGACATGTGATGGAGACTATTGATCTTAAACAGTGTCATAAAAGGTGGCCAGGAGAGGGCAATCACCTTTTTTCAAGAGCTATATTTAAATTATAGAGTACTTACTCACCTCTGGGAGGGACCCCCCCACCATGACACCCTCTCCGCCATCCCTGGGAGCCAACCCCTGCAGCCAGGTTCTTCTGGGAACCCGCCCACCCTGCCCACGCCCAGGTTAGCTGCTGGAGGTCACTGGAGCTGGCGCTGCAAAGCGGCGCTGGTGCAAATTACTAAACTAAAGTACAGATCTACTTTCAACCTGGAAGACACTCCCATCAACATGCTGACCAACACAAGATCCATGGTTTCTCAATATGTAGAACAGGTTAGAAAGCAAAACACAGTAAGGAGAAAAACTTTAAACATGCAAGCAAGCCCTACAGGAAATAATCCATCGCCAACAAAGAAAGGACAATCTCCAGAAAACATCAAAGAAATGATTTGCATCTCAGATAGATTCCTCTATCAACATGTTAAATGCACTCCAACAATTAAGAGAAGAATTAGAAAAAAAAAAAGGACAACAGTATGATAGAAGCATTTAATGCACTAAGGGAAGAAGTAGAAATATATAAAAAAGAAAACATCAATATGTATAACCTAATCAATGAACTAAAGAATGAAAATGATCCCTAAAATTGAAATTAAAAGAGACTCAAGATTTAAAGGTTGCAATAGATGA
This sequence comes from Uropsilus gracilis, assembly GCA_004024945.1. Lineage (NCBI taxonomy): Eukaryota > Metazoa > Chordata > Mammalia > Eulipotyphla > Talpidae > Uropsilus > Uropsilus gracilis. The sequence goes on from PVHY01035081.1 coordinate 5,337, forward strand.
GCTAAAAAATGCACAGAAAAGTCGTGGCAGTAGAATAGATGAAATAAAGGAATGAATCAGCACACTTGAGGATACAGAAATAGAGAGGAGAAAGAAAGAAAAAGAGAGAGAGAAACAAAGTAGGAGGTCTGAAGACAAGCTCAGAGATATGTCAGATTCCTTAAAGAAAAGAAACATAAGAGTAATAGGAATCCCAGGAGGAGAGGAGTTATGGGAACTGAAAGGCTGTGCAAAATAATAATAGAGGAGAACTTCCCAAATCTGAAGAAAAATGAAAATAGACACACAAGAAGCCAAAAGGACACCAAACTACTTTAATGAAAGAAAAGCCACAGCGAGACACATCATCGTAAAACTTCCTAGAACCCAAGATAAGGAAAAAATGAGAATGGCTAGAGAAAAGAAACAGATAACCTACAAAGGAAAATCCATTAGACTGACCTCAGATTTTTCTGAAGAGACACTCCAGGCAAGGAGAGAATGGAGTCACATCTACAAAAAACTCCAAGAAAAAACGTGCCAGCCAAGAATACTCTATCCTGCAAAGCTATCCTTCTTCTACAAAGGAAAAATTAGAACCTTCTCCAACAAGCAAAGTCTCCAGAAATTTGCTACCACTAAACCCCCACTCCAAGAAATTTTGCAGGAGGCCTCAAGATCAAAACCATAAGAAGAACAAATACAAGAAACAAAAATACAAAATAAACCCCAAAAGACCACCAGGAAACTGTTAGAATCGCAAATATCAATAATCACCCCAAACGTCAATAGTCTAAACTCAGCAATCAAAAGACGAAGAGTTGCAGACTGGATCAGAAAACAGAACCCAAGATTCTGCTGCCTCCAAGAAACACATCTGATCACTAAGGATAAGCATAGACTGAAGGTGCAGGGTTGGAAAACTGCACTACAAGCAGACGGCCCCCACAAGAAAGCAGGAGTTGCCATTCTTGTATCAGACAGAGCAGACTTCAAATTAACAAAAGTGACAAAAGATAAGGACGGCCACTACATAATGGTTAAAGGGTCAATCCACCAAAAAGACATAACAGTAATCAACATATACGCACCTAATGAGGGAGCACCAAAATTCATAAAACAACAACTAGTAGAGCTGAAATCAAATATTGATGAGAATACATACGTGGAAGGAGATTTTAACACACCACTCTCAACAAAAGACAGATCAACAAAACAGCAACTACACAAAGAAACAAAAGCATTAAAGGAAGAACTAGACCAAATGGACTTAATAGATATATACAGGACACTACACCCCCAAGGAAAGAATACACTTTTTTTTAAATGCACACGGTTCTTTCTCTAAAATTGATCATATACTAGGCCATAAGATAAACCTGAACAAGTACACACAGATTAAAATAATACCAACCTTTTTCTCTGATCATAAAGGCATCAAATTAGAAATCAACAATGAAAAGAAAATAAGGAGAGTAAACACTACATGGAGACTGAACAACAGGCTTCTGGAATATCACTGGGTAAAAGAGGAAATCAAAGAAGAAATTAAAATCTACATGGAAGCAAACGACAATGATGACACAACGTTCCAAAATGTGTGGGACGCAGCAAAAGCAGTACTACGAGGAAAGTTCACAGCAATACAGGCCCAAACAAAAAGAATAGAAACAGCCCAAAGAAATACTCTAATCTCCCAACTTGAGGACTTAGAAAAAGAGCAACAAAAAAAATCCAAAACCCAGCAGAAGAAAGACAAGAAATAAAAATAAAAGCGAAGATTAGTGAAATAGAAACCAAAAAGAGCATCGAGAAGATAAACAAAACCAAAAGCTGGTTCTTTGAAAAAATAAATAAAATTCCCAAACCCCTGGCAAGGCTTACAAAGAAAAGAAGAGAGAAAACTCAAATAAACAGGATCATAAATGAAAAGGGAGGTATTACAACAGACCCAGCAGAAATTCAAAAGATAATTAGAGACTACTACGAACATCTATATGCAAACAAATACAGCAACCTGGAAGAGATGGACAAATTCCTGGAACAATACAGTCATCCAAAATTGAACAAAGAAGAAATAGAAAACTTAAACAGGTCAATCACAAGCAGTGAAATTGAGGCAGTCATCAGAACTCTCCCTAAAAAAAAAGAGCCCAGGTCCTGATGGTTTTACAAATGAGTTCTACCAAACATTCAAAGAGGAACTAACACCAGTACTATTAAAACTCTTTCAAAAAATTGAGAAAGAAGGAAAGCTACCAAATACCTTCTATGAAGCAAGCATTACACTAATTCCAAAACCAAATAAAGATAGTGCAAAGAAAGAAAGCTACAGACCAATCTCCCTAATGAACACAGATGCAAAAAATCTAAACAAAATCCTGGCAAACCGAATCCAACATTGCATAAAAAGGATCATCCATCATGACCAAGTGGGATTCATCCCAGGGGCACAGGGATGGTTCAATATCCGAAAATCAATCAACATAATCCACCTCATCAACAAAGAGAAGAACAAAAACCATATGATCATATCAATAGATGCGGAAAAAGCATTCGATAAAGTTCAGCATCCTTTCATGATGAAAGCCCTGGAAAAAATTGGTATAAAAGGAACATACCTAAACATAATAAAAGCTATATATGACAGACCCACAGCAAATATCATCCTCAATGGGGAAAAACTGAAACCATTCCAATTAAGGTCTGGAGCCAGGCAAGGATGCCCACTCTCTCCACTCCTTTTCAACATAGTTCTGGAAGTCCTAGCTAGGGCAATAAGACAAGAGAAAGACATAAAAGGAATCCGAATAGGGAATGAAGAAATAAAGTTATCATTATACACAGATGATATGATTCTCTATGAAGAGAACCCAGAAAAATCAACAGAAAAACTGATTGAAATAATAAACCGATTTGGTAAGGTAGCTGGATACCAAATCAACACGCAAAAATCAACAGCATTCATATATGCAAAGAATCAATCAGAAGAAGAAGAAATTCGAAAAAACACCCCATTTACCATTGCACCAAAGAAATCAAATACTTGGGAATTAACCTAACAAAAGATGTAAAAGACCTATACAAAGAAAACTATAAAACATTCTTAAAAGAAATAGAAGAAGATATAAAAAATGGAAAGACATTCCCTGTACATGGATCGGAAAAATCAACATTATCAAAATGGCTATACTACCAAAGGCCATCTACAGATTCAATGCAATACCAATAAAGATCCCAATGACATATTTTAAAGAGATAGAACAAAAATTACTGAAATTCATATGGAACAACAAAAGACCCCGAATAGCCAAAACCCTTTTGACAAACAGAAGAGAGAATGGAGGCATTACTATTCCAGACTTCAAACTGTATTACAAAGCCATAATACTTAAAACAGCATGGTACTGGTACAAAAACAGACAAACAGACCAATGGATCAGAATTGAATATCCAGAAATAAAACCACACATATACAGTCAATATATCTTTGACAACGGGGCAAAAAAACATACCCTGGAACAAGGATAGCCTCTTCAGTAAATGGTGCTGGGAAAACTGGATCAAAACTTGTAAAAAAATGGACCAGGATAACACCCTCACACCCTGTACAAAAATTAACTCAAAATGGATAAAGGACCTGGAAGTGAGACCTGCAACCATAAAATACATAGAAGAAAACCTGGGCAAAATCCTTCATGAATTTCACCTCAGAAATCCATTTGAGGAAACAACTATGGCCAGCAAAAAAATGAAGGAAAACATAAACAGCTGGGACTATATAAAACTAAAAAGTTTCTATTCAGCAAAAGAGACAATAAACAAAACAAAAAGAAACCCAACCAACTGGGAGAAAAATTTTGCCCTCCAGACAAGTGACAAGGGTCTGATAACAAAGACCCACAAAGAGCTCCTACAGCTCAACAAAAACAAAGCAAAAAACCCAATCAAAAAATGGGGAGAAGAACTAAAAAGACACTTCACCAAAGAGGAGACACAGATGGCTAATAGACATATGAAAAAAAATGCTCCATTTCACTAATAATCAGGGAAATGCAAATTAAAACCACACTGAGATACCATCTTACACCAGTAAGAATGGCCCACATAAACAGACAACAACAAATGTTGGTGCGGATGTGGAGAAAAAGGAACTCTCTTACACTACTGGGGGGAGTGCAAACTGGTCCAGCCACTATGGAAGACTGTGTGGAGGAACCTCAAACAATTGAAAGTGGACTTACCATTCAACCCAGCAATCCCACTACTAAGAATCTACCCAGAGGACATGAAGACATTAATTCAAAAGGACACATATACATGCATGTTCATTGCAGCCCTGTTTACAGTTGCAAAGAATTGGAAACAAACCAAATGCCCCCAAACAGATGATTGGCTTAAAAAAATGTGGTACATATACACGATGGAATACTACGCATTCATCAAGGAGGACAAACACATGTCATTTGCAGCAACCTGGATGGAACTAGAAAGCTCATATTAGCAGAAATAAGTCAAAAAGAAAAAGAGAAGTACAGTATGGTCTCACTTACATGATGGATATAGGGAAAAACAAACAAACAGATAAGAAAAATTGAAAACAACCAATTGGACTGAACCATGGAGCAAGAGAGGAGGAGGGGGAAGAAGGTGGGGAAGGTGAAGAGCACAAAAGATCAGGATAGTTAACAAATGTTAGTGAAGCGGG
>PVHY01035082.1:0-10028 GCA_004024945.1 Uropsilus gracilis
GCATAACACAAGAAGCACAAATGAAGGCAAGAACACATTTGGTACAGTTCAAAAAAGATAGCGCTCAATGCGGTTCGAGGTGTGAAGACCCCAGGACCCACCTCTGCTGCTGCTAGAGTGAAAACCAAGATTGTTACCAGAAAACAATCGGGCCATGCTCAAGAAACTCGGACACAAAAACTCTACTTCAGGGACCTATCCTAATGAAACACAAGATGCAGTCAAGTCTATAAACATCAGTAGCTTCTCACAAAGTGTCCAAGGAGCCTTAGCAGATGGGGAAAGGATAAGCCCCCCTCCCCAGGCCCTCTTCCCACTACCCCTCCAACCTCACCTTACCTGAATGGTGGCCCGGAGGCCCAGGATAATTAAACATAAAGCAAGCATCTAAGCGTCATGTCTCAGTTACAAGTCTACACAAACAGGTGAAGCACACAATGAAAGTTTATACCCATATGGCTGAATCCCATGAATAATACTATGTGCTAATACAAGAAAATATCAATTGAAAAAAGTGGGATATGACTGAGAAATAGAATCAACTCAACTCAATCTACATAATATTTACAAATAAAAAGGGGACAGGCTTGTTCTCTCTCTAGGTAGTGGGATTACAGGTCTTTTTTTTTTTTGAGACTAGGTCTCGCTGTTTTGACCAGGGAACCACAGGCTCATGGTGCCCGGGGTATCATGGACTCAAGCAATTCCCAGCCTCAGCTTCCCAGGTACCTGGGATTACAGGTGTGTGCCACCACACCCAGTTATTTTTTGAGACTAGGTCTCGCTGTGTTGCCCCGGGCAGGTCTCGAACCCAGAGAATCAAGCGATTCCCAGTCTCAGCCACACTCTAGGCTGTGCTTAAAGGCAGGCGCCACCATGCCCGGCTTTTATAGGTCATCTTAACTTCCTATCTACTGTCCTAAAAATTCTACAGTAAACACACACATATATATTTATTACCAAGGGGGAAAATGTGCAGGGTGACAGAAAAGTTCTACAATTTAGCTGCATCTTAGGGAGAAAAGTTAATTAAAGTAACAAAACAAATGACTTGTGTGAGCAGGCTGCAGGAGTCGAGGGAAGAGTGCCCCTAGCGATAAAATGGGGAATGACAGGGAATTCCAGGCTGTCCAGTCACTCCTGGGATTTTACTGGTTTCCATTAGCACCGGAGCTGCCAAACCTTAAAGGCAGGCCCAATCAAAAGGTGATTCTTGGAAACTTTTGGATTACAGGAACAAAATGGAGAGCCTTCCAAATGTTTATAGCCATTTCACTCACTGGCTGTGAAACTTTGACTCATCTCTACTAATCATCCACAAACAGCTGATCTCACCTCCAAGTAGGGAGGATAAAGTAAATGGGGCAAGGAAGGTATGAGGGTCACTGTTTTAGGCACTGATCTAGCCAGGATGAATCCCCCCCTCGGTCAAAGGTAGATGTTTTCATGTACTCGATCTCCCTGAAAGATGTCAGCAAAATCATGAACCCCCAAGACTATAAACTCCCCCTCATATACATTCTGCCCACCACTCAGTCCGTATTAGCCCCAAATCTTCCCAAATCCATCTATAAATAACCTCTCTGTCTTAGCTCCAGGAAGTTAAAAACCTGAGCGCTATTAATGCTAAGTTGACCTCCACCCCCAAAACAAACCCCAGAGGAACAGCTCCAAGCTCTGGCCATTCTAAGTCCTGTGGCTCTTTGCAGCGAACACACTCACACCTCACAACCCGGTACTGAGTGCTTCAGAAAAGGTCTGGGTCATGACAATCTTTCACTTATTAATAATTAATTTCACTAATAACTAATTTCACTAATTAATAATAACTTCACAATTCCAAAAATGTGTGTTCCACATATGGGAGTCTCACCGCTTCAGCCACAACAGCTGTGTACTTGAGTGCGGCCGTTAGAGCAATTGCTTCCAATGGCTGCCACACCAAGGGCATCTGGATCCAGTTTCTGAATAAATCACCTCTTCCTCAGCCACAGTGATGGGGGCAGAAGGGCTTAATAAGTACAGTGGGAAAATAGTTTTAAACATTCACCTGCTGTTGGCAGAATGCCATTTTAAATAAATACTATTACAACATCTGGTCCTGTGTAATCACAGTAATTAATAATAATGATACCTTGCACTTACATGTGGTCCCTACATCACAGAAGCAAACTTCTAGTCACCTAGAGCTCAGGGACCCTGGGGAAGCACAGAGAGTTGGACCAAGTCGGAATCCATCAAACGCGTCCTTCTTTCTGCGAGCGTTTTCTTTCTGTTCTAAATATAGACTGAACAACTGCCTAGCAATTGTCAAGTGTATGTAAATGCTGCTGTACTTTAGAGAAAACAAAATCCATGTGTTTCTGAATCCCAAGCAGCTTGTCGTTTAGTATTTTCTCAACTGGTGGATATTGAGTATACAGTTATCACTTGAAAGTGGGACTTATTTTTTTCTTTAAAAAGTCGTACTTTCTGGCCAGGCATGGTGGCGCATGCCTGTAAGCAGCAGTCTAGGAAGCCACCACCAGAACAGGGGATCACAGTTCAAGTCCCGCTCAGGGCAATGTAGCAAGACCTAGTTCCAAAAAAATAGCTGGGTGTGGTGGTGCATGCCTGTAATCCCAGCTACCTGGGAAGCTGAGATTGTGAATTGCTTGAGTCCATGGTAACCCAGGCAACATGAGCCTGCGGTTCCACAGGCAAAAATAGCAAGACCTAGTCCAAAAAAAAAAAAAAAAAGTACGTACTTTCTGTTGCACAGATTCTAGCTGTAACAGCGCCCTTGGCAAAAGGAAGATAAATTCTAAATGCTTTAAATTCTAAATGTTTTAAAGTGCATGCACTTTATGGCACATTTTTAAATAAAATTTATGATTCATTTTTTTTAAAAACCTTATGGAAAATAAAATCCTCGCCTTCAAAAAGGGTCAGCACCTGGGAGGCCTGCCCTGCTTTTCAAAGCAAGTCCACCGGCTCCTCTAATAGGGAACAAAGCTCTCTGGGTCCTAGATCACCCACCGTGGTAGGTTCTAGTTTGGGACCTTCCACATTGTGAGAGCAAAGCTGACTAGAAGATGGTGTCCTGTGTAGCAAGTCCAAGTAGATGCTCCCCTATATAAAACAATACCTCGAACAGAAAACATTCCGAAACTGTCATTTTCTATATACAGGAGAGTCCATTCCAAACTCAATCTAGGAAGACGCAAAGTTATATTAGGAGTTTTGGAGGAAAGAGTGCAAAGGTGAGACTGATGAGAGACAGCCCAGCTCCCGTGCCTGACCCGCCACAGGTGACCCAGCTATCTGCTTCCTTCTGGAAAGGGAGGCTTGTGGTGAGATCTTCCCAGGTTACAGCCCTTCTCTGAGAATTCCTGGCCCTCTGCCTCCAGAGGCCTCCCCAGGAGCAGCAGCCTTTGTTCTCACCACCACTTCTGCTCCCTGAACCCCAGCTTCTCTGGCGGGTGGGCTCTGCTGCCCCCATCCCATCAACCCACGACCACCCACCATGGTCCCCTCGGAGCGGCCCCATCCCACCCTTTCCCAAGTCGTTCTGGCTTCAACATCCGGTTAGGCACCTTCGCCACCCATCTTTCCCTCTATCCCATGGCAAAAGTCACTGCGTGGTAAAACCAGGTGGCCCCCAAACCCCACCTTCTTCCCACACAGCCTGCTGGCTTTCATGCTCCCTCCATCGAGGCAGGCTCACAATCGGTCACCTCAACATTGTGGTTACCTCGCTATGGTCCCCTTGACTCGCAACCACCTCCTGGCCCTGTCACCACTTCCCTCTTACCAACCTTCCAGTAACACACTCTCTCTGACCCGCCCAGCCCCTTGGCCTACGCCCAAACAAAGAGTTGTGCCCAAGTAAGAAATCACACAAGCAGCTGCTTTCACGCGTAGACTGGAAACCACAAACCTCAGCAGACATGCACCACCGCCTGCATGTGCAACTTCCTTAAACATCTGCTTTCTCAAGCTCCAAGACAAGCAATCCACGCTTCTCTCTAAACTCCCAACATCTCTCTCTCCTCCTTCATCTGCGACCAGGGCACTCCCCAGAGCTAGTAGGCCCTAGCTCCGAACCATGGGGCCCCCAGCAACACAGCCCCCCTAGCACTGGACATGCCTCCAGTATCTGATGGGACTCCCCTCCCTCCACCCTTCCCTTCCCTGAAGAGCCCCAGCTCAGACAATGGTACCAACCTTTCTCAAGTGCCCCTGGGAAGGTGCACCTAGCCTCCAGTTCTCCTTTTGACTCAGCTTCCACGCCCAACCCCCTACAAGCTCGGTCCTATTACCTCCATCCCAGTTCTTCCTCTCCCCTCCTTCCAACACCAACACCTCCCTCCACCACCACCAACTGCACGTCTTCTGCCAAAGCCAAGGACAACAGCCCCCACTGGGTTTCACTACCTCCACATCCACGCCACCCCAGGCTCTCCGCACACACCAGCCAGAACGACATCCTAAGGCATCAATCAGATGTCACGTCTCTGCTTTAGCACTTTGATGGCTTCTCAAGACCCAGGCTAGGATGCACAGCGCCTTGCCATGGCCCTCGAAGCCTGGATGCCCCGGTACCCTATAGGCAAGCAGGAAGGCGGTGTGGTTGATAGCTGGAGCTAGCAGAGGGCCAAAGAGGGGACTGCTGCAGGGACCAGAGAGAAGGGTTAACAGTTCCATCAATTTTCAAGCATGAGACAGACAATTCAAAAGACATCAGAGGGGCTACAGAGAGGTCTTCCTCCCTGTTCTGCAGTCACCCTGTGCTCCTGCTACTTTCTTCTTCATCCCTGCAGCACCTACACATGTGCACATTCCAGTTAGACACATACATACACAAACATGTACACACGTGCACACACACACAGCACAGGACACACTGCTCAGGACCTTTTTTTTCCTTCACGTAACAGGCTGGGGCCCATCCGCACCAGCACCCACCATGTCCTACTGGACACGTGGAAGTCCAGATCCTCTGCCAGTCCACACAGCGAGGAATTCCTATTCGCGTTCTTCTCCCTGCCCCCCCACCCCAGCTCCACATTCCATGCGTACTACACTCTCCCCACACCAGGCCCCTCCAGCCTGAAGCACCAAGTTCTTTCTTGGAGATGTTGCATTTGCTGCATCGCCACCAGAAATGCCTCTCTCCTGGGATCTCTGTTAGCTCTTTCCTTTCCTGAGCTCCTCTGCACGGGTCATCTCCTGGAGTAGGCTGCCCTAAAATGGGTCCCCTCAGTCACCATCTCTCTCATCTGTTTCTTCCCTTCACAGCAAGCGTTTCACCTAATCTAACTATCTGTTCTCACTGTTTACATGTTTACTGTTCATCTGTAACCTCCATAAGCAGTGGTCTTATCTGTCAGAAGCTGGCACAGAGCAGAGCATTAAGAACTATCAGTAAGGATTATGGGAATGAATGAATGCATGAATGCATGAATGCATGAATGCATGAATGAATGAATGAATGAATGAATGAATGAATGAATGAATGAATGATCTGACTGACAGGCAGCCCTGAGTATATTCAAGGTGTCAGAAACCGTGACAGTACCTGCCTCGTATGAGCACATGTTCTCTCAACATCAGCCAATGGAGAAAACAGATTTTAGAAATCTGATTTAGAAATGAAGCAAACGTTCAAAGTCAGGCCTGACTCTGCATCCTATGCTATGCTGCATATGCAAAAAGCTTAAATACAGAACGTCTCAAGCTGTAATCAGAAGTATCCCACCTTAAATTTAGAAGTCTAAATCTAAGGAAAAAACCACAGTTGTTTAGTAACTGCAGTTCTCTACGAGAAGAAACATGGTGATTAGATGGGCATAGATTTACTTCCCAGACTTCAGTTTTCACATTTGCAAAGTAAAAGAAATCTTCTGTGCGCTCAAAGTGTAAGGTGGTATTAACAGGATAGCTGGATAGCTATAGCCACCTATTTTGACAGTATTGTCTACACTGTAATTTACCCCAACGCTGACACTTCCACAAGTTCTTTTTCTTTCTCATTATCTCATCTGAAGTCACTGACCTGTACCACATAAATCCTTTCATTTCATATAAAGTCTTCCTGCAAGTTTCCTGTCTTCTTCAATTGTTTCATTACCACATATGTAATATGCCCAGCACTTATCTGTAAAAAGCTCTCTCATTAAGGGTTCTCAAAACCGCATTCTTGCTATCTATTTCAAGCATGGTCCAAAGACCAGTTTTCAAAAGATTAAAGTCTTTTCCTCCTCTACATAAAGGACATACGCCACTGGCTGGTCACTATTCTGACATTTCCTTATCACCCACCAACAATTCAGAACCTGAAACAATGAATAACACATCTGATGCTGACATGGAGCAAGCGCTGAACCACGTGCAAGTACTACTGCATGTTCATGTTCTGAAGCAGAGACTGAAAGTCAAAGAGAAAAAGAATAATGTTATCTGAAGCCACCTGTGGGCCACACAAAAAGGCATTAAAGTTGCAGCTGGAATCCAAGATTCTGCACCTAACTTCTTTGAGTCTCAATATCCTCACTTAAGAATTACAGCGAGTTCTTAGCACACAGCCTTGCCAGGTTAAGCATCCGCTCCCCACAGTAAACATCCCAACAAACGGGGAGGAAATTCAGGCACCGAAACAGTAAAGAAAGACGGTGATGATCAGATTTTGCTCACCCCAGGAACATATTCTCCCTGCAAACGTTTCAGTAAAAGTTACCTCGAGCTCGCCTGCAGTCTCCTACAAAAAGAAACACCGGGACCCCTGAAGACACACATTCTCCCTTGTCAGAATGAGCAAAAACAGAGCACATTCGGCCAGTGAGACCACTCGGGGAGGGACGAAGAAGAAAGCTGCACGAATTTCTGACCCAGACGATGGTAATTACCAAAACAACAGAATCCAGCTGTTCCACTAAGCCCCGTCTCCCTCCCTGGCCTCAGTCGATCTTTTCCCGAAGCCTCCCCACCCTACCTGGAAACGATCCCTTCGCCGGGTCTTAAGCTGAGCCCTTTTCTTGCAGACGAGCTCCCGCCGACGCGGCGCGGGCCAGGCCGTCGGCTCCCCTCACCCCAGCCCGCTGACCCCTCCCCTCTCCCGGGGCAGTGGTCCCGCCCGGCCCCCCTCCATCAGGGGCCCAGGACCCAAGCCCGGGACACAAGAAGGAGCGAGCCCGCGGCCAAACGCGCCCGCCACGCCAACGCCCCGGCGGCCACCCCGCATCTCCGCCTCGCCCTCCCGTCCCGGGAAATGCGCGGACCCTCCCGCGCGGCGCCTCCCCCTCCCCGCCCCAAGCTGGGCTCGAGCCTTCTCGCCTCGGGCTGCACGCGCATTGGCCCGCGTACCCGAAATCCGCAGTGGTCGCCGCGCTCTGGCCGCCGCCCGGTTCGGTCCACTTGGCCCGCTCAGTCGGCTCCGCTGCGCCGCCCGCCGCCCCCGCCGCCACCTCACCCCCAGCGCCGCGGTCAGGGTTTCCGGGCGCTCACGTGACCCACCCTCCAGGGGCATGCTGGGAGTTGTAGTCCGGCCGCGCGGCTTCACCTGCGGCGGGGATGCGAGGGCGGGGCCGGGCGCAGGAGGGCGGGGGTTGCTGCCAGCCGAGAGCGGAGACCTCCCTGAGCCCGGCTGTTGGGCAGGGGGAGCGCCGGCCAGGTATGTTAGTTGGAAAAAGACCGCGAGGGACAGATAAGACATGATCTGGGGACAAATGCTGAATGGAGCAGATTTTTTTCAAAAAAAGCTTTATTCCGCTCTTTGTTTCTATAGAAAGAAAGTGCTACTGACCTGCCGGGGACATAAGCTCGAGATTTTTGTTGAAGTTCGTTGACTGCAGCTGCCAGGCAGACAGGATCGTATCAGTCACTTTTCTGCATCCCTCCCCCTACTTAAAAGACAGATATTAAGATCCTGGCCACCGCATGCAAAAATTAAAGGAGGCGCAGGACTCCAAGAAGAGTGTCCTCCTGCACTCTCAACTGTTGGGGAAATAGAATGTTCAAAATATATATATATACTATATATAGTATATATAGTATATATATATATATATATATATATTCCCAGCACAGGAAAACCTCTCCACAAAGGTAGAAGAGGAAGAAAATGACTTTGTTACTGACTAAGCATTAAACCAGAATGTGATGTGTGTGTGTATGTGTGTGTGAAAGCTCGCTGAGAAACTGCAGGTAGAAAGGGATCTCCCCCATATGTAGCCTGGCAGAGACAAGCCATTATTTCAGGCTCTCAACATAAACAATCACTAGTCCTCAAATAAGAAGACATGACCTGACCTGTGTGTGTGTGTGTGTGTGTGTGTGTGTGTGTCCCACGTAGTTCTTCCTAACATGAGACAGTTTTGCAGATTGGAGCAAAGCACCAGCAGGGAGTTGGGCTTTTAAACCCCCATCAAAGGAATTGGGGTGGTGGTGACCCAGGTTATAGATATTTGCATTTCAAAAGATGGCTCCTAGGACCTGAGGACCATATTCCTGATCTTGCCATCATAAAGATAGGTATTTGGATAGAGAAGAAATCTTAAAAGAGGGTGGGGGAGTCTGCTCTACTTCCAAGGAGGGGAACAAAGTCTCATGTTTCCTTTGTATTTGTCTCCATGCAGTAAAGTGGTGCTTCCAGTCATCTGAGGGTGCAGTGGGGGAAGTGATGTCAGGGTTGGAAAAATAAATCAGTCACACGTTTCACTTTTGTTTTTAAAAATACTGCATGGACTGTGGACTATAACTCAGTCTTTAAAAGGAATGAATTTGGCCAGGCACGGTGGCATGTGCCTGTAAGCAGCAGCCTAGGAAGCTGCGACGAGGACCAGGGATCGCAGTTCAAGTCCCATGCAGGGCAACACAGCGAGACCTAGTTCCAAAAAAATAGCTGGGCATGGTGGCACGTGCCTGTAATCCCAACTACCTGGGAAGCTGAAGCTGGGGATTGCTTGAGTCCATGGTCCCTGGGGCAACATAAGCCTGCAGTTTCATTGGCTAAAATAGCAAGATCTAATCTCAACATAAATAAGAAGAAAAGGAATGAATTTCTTTTTTTTTTTCCTTTTGAGAATAGGTCTCACTATTTTTGCCATGGAACCGCAGGCTCACGTTGCCCGGGGGACCACGAACTCAAGTGATTCCCAGCCTCAACTTTCCAGGTAGCTGGGATTACAGGTGCGCGCCACCACACCCAGCTATTTTTTGGGACTAGGTCTCGCTGTGTTGTCCCAAGTGGGACTCGAACCGTGATCCCTAGCCCTAGTCACTTCATGGACTGAAGTTTACAGGCACGAGCCACCGTGCCTGGCTAGGAATGAATTTCTGATATCTGCAACATGAATAAACCTGACAACGTCGTGCTGAGTATAATGAGACAGACACACAGGGGCAAATGTTGTAAGATTCCATTTAGATGAGGCCCCCAGTCAATTCATAGGGACAGAGGGCAGGAGGGGGTAGCAGTTATTGTTTAATGGTATAGAGCTTCTGGTGTGATAATGAAAAGATTTTAGATAGGATGATGGCACAACAGTTTGACTATTTTCAGGCCACTTCATTAACATGGTTGAAGTGGGGTGTGTGTGTGCACACATGTGTATGTGCACATGTGTATGTCAATTTAGTCTATAGCTTAGATCACCATAAACAAGGTTAAGAATGCCTTTCTCCCATCACACCAAGCTACAATGTATATGACAGTCCCCTTGGCAGAGAAGGCCAGGGAGGGCCAGGGAGGGCCAGGGAGGGCCAGGGAGGGCCAGGGAGGAAGCTCTTTCTCCTTGACTTCCTTAGCAATAAGATGCTCTACCATTTCATTCCTACTTCTAGATGTTCTCTGGTTGCTGGGTCTGAGTAGCTGATATTTTTTCTTTCAAAGTCACCATTACAGAAGAAGGAACCAGCTGACACCTACCTTCGTTGACTTTGCCTTCTGAGGGGTATTAGTTCCAGCACCCTGTTCAAACATTGGTGGTGGGGCACGGTGGCTCATGTCTGTAAGCTTCAGCCTATGAAGCAGTCGGGGCTAGGGATCG
>PVHY01035083.1:0-10017 GCA_004024945.1 Uropsilus gracilis
AAAAAAAAAAAAAAAAAATCCCCCAAAACAAAAAGCATATAACATTTAAAGCAAAATTTTTATTCCTTCCCTCACAAGGATAACTAGTGTTAATGGTTTCTCCAAAAATATTATATATCTACATCAATATCTTTATCTATAGATACATTATATACATTATAGCTTTCGCAGGATCCATGCTATATAATTTAAGTTGTATAATTATATATACTATTATATAATTACATATAAAATATATATGGCATAGAAAACATACAGCGTTATGTATTATTTATATATAGTAAGTTATTAGCAGTACCTGTATATATGCTACCTACATTTTACATCCTGCTAGTTTTCATTTAATATATTGTTGGAGTTATTTCCAAATAAATATAAATAGATTTAACTTATGCATTGTTATTACATTGAATACATTTTTCAAAATTTAACTGTTTCCTTTTTGAGGGACAATTAGGTTGTTCATAGTCTTTCAATTTTCAAACAATGCTACAATGAACATTTGAAAATGCTGATCTTTAAGTATTAGGCAAGAACATCTGTGGGTTAAAGTTTTTCAAATGGAATTGCTAGGTAAAGTGAGTGTATTTAGACACTTTGATAGCTTTGCCAAGTTCCTCTTTGATAAAATTGTACCAGTTTCTCCCACTAAAAATGAGAATGCTGGGCCGGGCACCGTGGCTCGTGCCTGTAAGCTTCAGCCTATGAAGCAGCCGGGGCTAGGGATTGTGGTTCGAGTCCCGCCTGGGGCCCGTAGCGAGACCTAGTTCCAAAAAAATAGCTGGGCGTGGTGGTGTGCGCCTATAATCCCAGCTACCTGGGAAGCTGAGGCTGGGGATTGCTCTCATTACTCCGGGCAATGAGAGCCTGCGGTTCCACGGGCAAAAATAGCGAGACCTAGTCTTAAAAAAAAAAAAAAGAAAAAAAAGAGAGTGCTCCACTCTCAAAAAATTTTTAGATGTTTGCCCAGATAAAGTATCATACCTGATCTAATTTGGTTTTAATTATCAGAGTGCTCATTGTTTATTTTTACTAGTGACTCATGTTCTTTTAATGTGCTCTGTACATGTCTTTCGTCATTCTATATTGACATTAGTCTCTAAAGAAAAATGAATAATACAAAGCTATGTATTTGTTTCATGATTCACAGTTTACTAAGTATTTACATATTATCTCATCTAAAATGAACCTGGTATCAATCATAAAATAAGTAGGTCTTGTCTTCATAGTTGATCAAACAGGTCACACAATAAGTGGAAGAGTTGGGTCTTAAATTTGTGTAACATATATCCCCTTATCATCAATTCTGAAAACCAAAGCTCTGAAAACTGACTTAAGAAATACTGATTCCAAGCCAGGCATGGTGGTGCGCACCTATAATCCCAGCTACCTGGGAAGCTGAGGCTAGGGATCACTTGAGTCTGCCTGTCCAAGACTATCTCGGGCAACACAATGAGACCTAGTCTCTGGAAAAAAAAAATATATATATATACATATAATATATAATATATACTATATATAATATATACAATATATATAATATATATTCTAAAACTCAGTAGTAAAACCTCACCTAACATTATATGAGGCTATTTATAGTATTTCATTTATTGTATTTACTTTTCATCATAAACATAAATACCTCTGATAGCAGAGTTAAATGGAGCATGTTAATAAGGGTATATGCTCTGTATTACTGCCTAAAATCTGAAAAAAAAAATTGAAATATCTGAAATCTTCAAGGTTTTCATTGTCTTTTTTTTTTTTGGCCCGTGGAACCGCAGGCTCTCGTTGCCCGGGGTACCACAGACTCAAGCAATCCCCAGCCTCAGCTTCCCAGGTAGCTGGGATTACAGGCACGCGCCACCACACCCAGCTATTTTTTGAAACTAGGTCTCACTACGGGTCCCAGGCGGGACTTGAACTGGGATCCCTAGCCCCTTTCATAGGCTGAAGCTTACAGGCACAAGCCACCATGCCCGGCCGGTTTTCATTGTCTTAAAAGAGCAGAAAGTTAAACTTATTACTCTCTCCTCTTTAAACTTTAAAACCGTTTAACGTTATAGGGTTTTGGTTGCAGTTAATTTGTCACCTTCTTTATGGCGGTACATTCCATACCACGGGCACACTGTGGTTACTGAGTACAGAAACGTGGCCAGTCCGAAGTGAGATATAAAAATACACACCAGGTTTTGTAAATTTTGTATGGGAGGGGAAATAAAAACCTGTCACTTATTTTTAAATGCCCACTACATGATGAAATACTATTCTGGATATGTCGACTTGGCATTACTTTTCTATTGGGCAGTTCTGCTGTGTATTGAGTCAGAGCCATCCCACCCCCTCCACCCAGCCGGGATTCCGCGGGACTGAACTACACAAGCCCCTGGAACCTCACGACTACACTAAGTGCCTCGAGAGGTCCGGGAAGCAACTTTGTTTTTTCGTCTTCTGGTTCTTTTCAAAGTCTTGTACTTGCTAAACAATCTAGAACGTCGGCCAGTTTGCGCGTTCAATAATTTGTCCAAGTCACACCCCATGCTTTGCTTCTTGCTTCTGCGCAAAGACGCGCGCGCGACCAGGATTGTCCCGCGCCGCTCGCCGTCCGCGCCCCACCCCCCCGGCGTCTTGCTGTGCGGAGCCGCGCGTCCCGGGAGACGCCCGCGATGGCGTTCCGGTGCCAGCGGGACAGCTATGAGCGGGAGGTACGGGCTACCGGGCTCGGGCCTCTTACTGCGGGGCATGTGGAGCAGTGTGGGAGGAGTGCCTTGCGCGGCGGGGGTCATTCTTGGGTGCCCAGGGCTGGGCTCGGGCTGACACTCTTTTCCTCTGTGCCCAGTTCACCACCACCGTGGTCTCCTGCCGTCCCGCGGAGCTGCAGACCGAAGGAAGCAACGGCAAGAAGGAGGTACTGAGCGGCTTCCATGTGGTGCTGGAAGACACACTGCTTTTCCCGGAGGGCGGCGGACAGGTACAAGGCCGTCACCACCTGCTTCAGGCTCTTCTCTGGAAGCCCCTAACTTATTTCTGCTCTGGTGGAAAATGCACTCCTGCTTCTCCAACCCCAATCGTAAAGAATATAGATAGGAGTTACTCAGTCCATACATTTGCTTATTTAGCAGATGTTCATTAATAAATACTTGTCGAGTGATAACATATACTAGGTGTGATTCCACACTGCAAGAACAAGGGATGAGAAAGACCAGCGAGTGCTAATTGCTGACGATAGACAAGACCGTGAATAGATAAATAAATAGTACACTGGGTACAATAAGTGAATTAAGGAAAAATGAAGCTGAGGCAAAGATCTGGGATGCTCTTTGAGCTTGGGAGCAAATTATCTCAGTAGAGATTTAACTAATGATGGGATAGGCCATCGCAGATGTCCAGTGGTGCTGGTGGGTGAGAGGGAAGTATTCTAGGCAGTGAGAATAGCCTGTGCAAAGATCCTGTGGTGAGAATTAGCTTAGGGTGTTTAACAGACATTGATAAAGATTCCCCTGAGTGAGAGTTCAGGTGAGATAGGTGAGTGGGAATGGCAAAACAGAGAACAGGTGACAGTGCTGTGATGCTGTAGGGATGAGGTACATTGTATACATGGAAGAGGGTAACATCAGAGGTGGTTATTATGGGAGAGGCTTTTCCAGCAGAGGTAATGGCACAAACAGGCAAGGAAGTCAGGTGCCGTGGCACGTGTCTTTAATCCCAGCCTAGGATGGGAGGCTGAGACTGGGAATCGCTTGAGTCTGCGGGTTTGAGACCCTACTGGGGCAACATAGCAAGACCTAGTCACAAAAATAGCTGGGCATGGTGGCGTGCACCTGTAATCCCAGCTACCTGGGAGGCTGAGGATGGGGATTGCTTGAAGTCTGGGGTACCCTGGGCAACGAGAGTTTGTTGTTCCCCAGGCGACGTAGTGAGACCCGGTTTCTGAAAAAAAGAAAAAGAAAAAAACAGGTGCCGGTCATAGTGGCGCATGCCTATAGGTGGCAGCCTAGGAAGCCACGACCGGGGCCAGGGATCATGGTTTGAGTCCTGCTGGGGGCACATAGCGAAACCTAGTCCCCAAAAAAATAGCTGGGCATGGTGATGTGTGCCTGTAATCCCAGCTACCTGGGATGCTAAGGCTGGGAATTGCTTGAGTCTCTGCTACCCCGGGCAACATGAGCCTGTGGTTCCACAGGCAAAATTAGCAAGACCTAGTCTAAAAAAAAAAAAAGAAAAAACAGGCAAGGAAGTCTGAAAAGAATATGACAGGCCTAGTTAATTACAGTTTGATGGAGTTGGAGCTTGTACATGTTGATCTCCTTACAAAGTACATTCAAAAGGTCTTGGAAGATGTGTTGAGGTTTGTGCATTCTATTCAGAAAGCTGTGGTGAGCCATGGTGTAGTCAGGCAAAGAAGTCACGAGAGAACATGTTCAGTAAATTCGATAATGAGACAGTTTCAATTTCATATCAGTGTCATTATTACAGTGATTTTTCTAAACGTGGATGTATCCTGATGGAAAGGAAAACATATGACCTTGAGTATCTATAGGTCTTATTTGAGACTTCACTTCTTTCAGGAAGCCTTTCTTGATTCCCCACGACTGTTTTTCTTTTCTTTGCACTCTAGAACAACATATGTTTCCTATTATGGCATGATGTAGGTTATATTACACTTACCAATTTGCTTGTCTGTATTCTTCTCCAGAATCTAAAGTTTCATAAGTGACAATGTCGTGTTTACATGTTATTCTTGGACTGGCATAGTATGTGAAAGCAGTTGACCGTTAGTAGTTTTTCATTTTCATTTTAAAATTTTTTTCCTTTGTAGGTTTTTAAACGAGTGTTGCAAAGGATGAAGGGAAGGAGGAAAATGGATTTAGAGAATATAGAATGTTAAGAATCTAACTGAATACGATATTCCCCTCAAGGAACAGAGGGAACTCAACTCACTTGTCATTGCGTCCTCTCCTTTCGGGAAACTTAAATTCTAGGTTACTCCTATACCTTCCCTAGAGCATCTTTTGAAAGGCTACAAGAATTAGAAACTCACCATTGATTTCCTTCTTTCTCCAGCCTGATGACCGTGGTACAATCAATGGTATCTCTGTGCTCAGAGTGACCCGGCGGGGGGCTGAGGCTGATCATTTCACACAGACCCCCCTGACCCCTGGGATTGAGGTGCAGGTTCAGGTGGACTGGGATCGGAGATTTGATCACATGCAGCAGCATTCAGGTAGGTGGGGCTGGATGAAAGTGGGCGTGGGGTGGGAATAGAGGGACAGTTACCATTTGTGAGTTGCCATGTGAGACCTGGATTGATTCTCCATGTGTTAACCTTTTTGGAAAAGACAGACATATTCAAAATCAGCTGTTTCAGGTGGGAGATGATAAATGTTATAAAAACAATGTGAATACTTAAAGTATTGGAATAACTTCTGGTGCCCCTTCTTGTTCACTGTGCTCTGCCCATGCTGGCTTCTTCCGTGAAGACATTGGCTTCTTTCTTCTTCCTTTGGTTGTCTTGTTCCCTTTGTTTACCAGGTTAATTCTTCCTTCTCTTCCTCCTCCCTATCATTAGTCAGGGATAAAGTTGTCTCTCATGCGAAGCCCCATACCTTGCATGTGGTAGGCTCTTGATATTTGCTGAATGAACAAATGCATCATATTTGTACTTGAGTACAAATCCTGCTTCTGATAAGTTGCGTTGCCTTGGCAAGTTTTTTGATCTCTCTATTGCTCGGTTTCCTTATCTGTGAAATGGCATCATAAAACCTTCTGCAGAACTCTCATGCAGATTTTCAATAAAATCTTTCTCAAATGTATTACTCAGCAGACTGGCAGGTATTCAGCAAGGAGAGGTCTGTATTGATATCCTTGAGTGAGTAGGTAGCTGTCTTGGCCTCTCAGTCTCCTTCCATCTCTTGCTCTTCTCAGGGCAGCATCTCATCACAGCCATTGCAGACAACCTGTTTGGGCTGAAGACAACATCATGGTGAGTAGCAGGCATAACACTGACTTTAGGCCATGGGTTCCTGACTACTGGGGAGTGGGGTAATAAAAGGAAGGGTGGTGTTTAAAGTCTGCTGTGTTCTCCTGTTTCCCTTGATGATGGGATGGCTGTGGAAAGAGGATGGAATTTGGAACCCAAAGATCTAAGGGGGTGGATCCTGGCTGTACAACCTTGATTATACTCTTTACTGCCTCTCATTATAAAGGGAAAATGACCACCCCTACTTTGTAGAATGTTTGTGAGGCTAAAATAAGATAATAAACATGTGAGTTCTTATACTTCCTTTCTTATTGCTGTCATCAGCATCCGGTGACCAGTCTGATTTTCTGGCAGGGAGTTAGGGCGGCTCCGGAGTGTGATTGAGCTCGATAGCCCCTCTGTGACTGCAGAGCAAGTAGCTGCCATTGAGCAGAGTGTCAATGAAAGAATCCGAGATCGACTGCCTGTGAATGTGCGAGAACTGAGCCTGGATGATCCAGAGGTGGAGCAGGTGAGGGAAGAGGTTGTGAGGTGCCTCCTGAGGAAAGAGCCTCACAGGGCCCTTCATCAAAATTCAGACAGCCCTCCTCCCTTTGCTGAGTTCTAGGTCAGGGGCCGGGGTCTTCCTGATGATCATGCTGGGCCCATTCGGGTTGTTACCATCAAGAGCGTTGATTCCAATATGTGTTGTGGGACCCACGTGAGCAACCTCAGTGACCTTCAGGTAGGTGGGGAAAGACTGTTGCATGGCTGAGGGTGGGGAAGTGGGGGTCATACAGGGCTGGGAATGACAGAGGAGGACAACTGAGGCAGGCTGACTGAAATCACTCCTTTATTGCTTCATTGCTGGGGGAAGTTTGTCTAGGTGGCTCTCACCCTCAGTCCCAGGACCCCTTGCAGTTTATGTGGTGCATGTGTTACTTCCTTGCTTCATCTAGGTTATTAAAATTCTGGGCGCTGAGAAGGGGAAAAAGAATAAAACCAACCTGATATTTCTGGCTGGAAACCGGGTATTGAAGTGGATGGAGAAAAGTTACGGAACTGAAAAAGCTTTGACTGGTCTGCTTAAGTAAGTCCTCTCAATGCCCTCCGTCTCTCAGATCCCAGGTGCTGGGGGCTGAGCTTTTGCACCTATTAGGTAGACAGAATAATTGTTTCTCCCTGGGGCAGTAAGAAGTTTCTCCCTGGGAGAGTAAGTCATAAATGATAATGTACTTTTTTTTTTTTAATATACAATTTTATTTTATTTTGTTCTTTAGGTTACAACCTCTGTGTTACTATTTTTTTTTCACCCCTCCCTCCTCCCTCTGGTGCCCCTTCCATTCTCCCAAACCCCACTTTTGTTGTTTATTAGCTGTGCTGAGTCTATTAGTCTCTTTCCTATGGTAGTATCTTTTCTCTGGGTGAGGGACTGCGTTGTTGGGTCCAGGCGAACCTTGCTGTTAGATTTTCAGTCTTAAGTTTGCGTTGGGTGGCCAGGTTATATTGTGATCTGCCCATGTTTTCTTGCTCCAGGCCGTCCTCTCCAATCCAATCCCATCTCCATTGCTTTGCTGCTTTTCCTTATGGCTCTGGTGTTGGACTTAGGGGGGTCTTGCCCCCAACCATTGTTGGTCAAGAAGTTTCTCTGTGAGTTCAGGCTTCTGAGAGTGGCCTTTGAAGATCATCTCCTCTGCTTCAGTTTGCAGTTTTGATGTGGGACCCATTATCCCCTCTTTGGTCATCCTCTCCTCTCCCGTAATGAGGGGAGGGTGTGTTGCTCTCCTTGAATATATCTCCAAAATGAAGACCCGGGTCTTGGCCTGGTGAGCGCAGAAGTGCGCATGGTGACATCGTGTCTCTGTGGTTGTTTTTCTGGTCTTGCATGCACTGGTTCACTTGGTTGTCCATCTGCTGTGTCCAGCTCAGGCCTGTGGGCTGGACTTTTGCCTGGTCCCTCACCCGTCCTATTTTTTTTTTTTTTTTTTTTTGATAAAGCACTTTGAATAGTAAATCAGGGGCACAAAAATGGTTTATTCCTTCCTATCCTTTCTCCCACTTGCCTAAGAATCCTTTTTGTCATATTCCCAAATTCCCATTTGGGGGAGACTCACTGTCAAGAAGGGCATCATTGATTTACACCCCTCGCCAAAATCATTTGGGAAGTGGAGCAACTCTCCACTGCCCTTTGTCCTGCAGGTGTGGGGCGGACGATCACGTGGAAGCAGTGAAAAAGCTACAGAACACCACCAAGCTCCTGCAGAAGGTGATTTACCCCACCAGTGTAGAGAGCACGTGGGTTCTGGCTGGGACAGGCTCCCCAAACCTGGCCCTCTGACTAACCAGATGTGTACTTTGTCAGGGGTGGGAAGGGAAGTGGGGAGAGTGAAGTTGAGGGGAGATGGTGTTCACTTTTGTTGTATCTACTGAGTCATGGCATCCATTGCAGAACAACCTGAATCTTCTCCGAGACCTGGCAGTGCACGTTGCCCACAGTCTGAGGAACAGCCCTGACTGGGGCAGTGTGGTCACCTTGCACAGGTGAGAAATAGGTGATGGCACTGGGCTAAGGTGCGCCCGCTTCCAGTATGCCATGCATAGTGGTGGGTGAGTTGCCCACTGGTCTTCCCAAGGCTGAGTAGATCCTAAAAATGTGTCACTACCAGTTTTTCTGTTGATGAAAATGTCTTTACCGTACACCACTGTAGCTTCCATTAGTACCTTCCTTCACTTGCTTCACCCTCTAACAGATCTTACCTGGGTAATTCCTATGTAAGGGAGACAGGAACATTTGTGGAGCTTGCTATGTATTAAGACTGAGAAGAACGTCCTGCTGGTCTGTCCTCAGCCAGCACTCTGTTTGCAAAGAGAGTCGGATACAGGACCAGGCAGCAGTGCAGTTTCACGATGAGGACCTGGGCTCCCTGTGATTTCCAGCTCCCATTCCAACCAGTTTTATGTCTGTGTCCTTCATTGTAGGAAAGAGGGTGATTCTGAATTCATGAATATCATTGCCAACGAGATTGGGTCAGAGGTAAGAGGACCATGAGATTGTCTCCATCCTCGGTAGAGACCTAAGTGAGGGCCCTCAGGTTAGCCAAAGTGCTCAAGCTCACTCTACTGTTTTCTTTTCTTTCTTTTTGGAGACTAGGTCTCACTATGTTGCCCGAGGTAGTTCCGATCCCATGGACTCAAGCAATCCCCAGCCTCAGCCTCCCAGGTAGCTGGGATTACAGGTGCACGCCACCATGCCCAGCTATATTTTTTTGGAACTAGGTCTCACTACGTGCCCCCGGCGGGACTTGAACCATGATCCCTGGCCCCAGCCTTGGCTTCCAAGGCTGCCATTTACAGGCATGCACCACCATGCCCAGCCTTTTGTTTTCTTTCTTTTCTTTCTTTCTTTTTTTTTTTTTTTGAGACTAGGTCTTGCTATTTTTGCCCGTAGAACCACAGGCTCTCGTTGCCCGGGGTACCACAGACTCAAGCAATCCCCAGCCTCAGCTTCCTAGGTAGCTAGGGTTTCAGGCGTGCACCACCACGCCCAGCTATTTTTTTGGAACTAGGTCTCACTACGGGCCCCAGGCCCGTAGCCATCCCTAGCCCTGGCCGCTTCATAGGCTGAAGCTTACAGGCATAAGCCACCGTGCCCGGCCCTTTTGTTTTCTTAATGTCACCTATGAGATGGGCCAGGCTCTATTCTAGGTGTTAAGCTAAACCTATGGTGTTGACTTATTCTATGACATTTACCACCTTCCAAGAACCTTTGATCAGACATCAGACTCCTCCCCGTCATCCAGATTAATGAGTGCTGAGGGCCTGATTTTTGAAAGGACAAAAGGTTGACCAGGCTTTCAGAAGACCATTGCTTCCATTTTCCTTTTCTTTTGGTTTCATCTGGCCTTTCCTGTCCTCAGGGTCTGGATGTAGTGATTTCCAGGTCTCTCACATTTTTTCCAGAAAACCCTGTTTTTGTGTGTGTGTGTGTTTTTTTTTTTGTTTTTTTTTTTTGAGACTAGGTCTCACTATTTTTGCCCGTGGAACCACAGGCTCATATG
>PVHY01035084.1:0-10034 GCA_004024945.1 Uropsilus gracilis
GGGGGTGTTATCCCTCTGGTTCATTCCCACTGCAGCCATTCTTCTGCCTGAATGAGAAAAACAACTCAGATCAGATAAATTTGAAGAGACAGAAATAAAGGCCATGAACACACCCATCACCTGCCCAAAAAGAGCATGGTTGGAACTCCGAGACAAAAGATAGTTGTGGACAAGAGTGAAGATATGTCACCAGGAAACATCGACAACATTTCTGACATGGGGGCTAGGCTCCCCACCCATAGGCACTGTCAACATGAGCAAGGAGACCCCCCCACATCTCAAGGAGGAAACAAGACCACAAAGAAGTATCAGAGAGAAATGTGGGGAGCCACTCCACACACCAGACCAAAAGGAGGTTCGCCGACATGCTCAGAAAGGCCACTTGCCCTATGGATATTCATGGAGAGCTGATCAGCCTGGGCTGCATCCCCCCAGGAGTGCAGGACTTCAACCAGGAGGACAGAGCTTCAGAAAGAACACAGAGACTGACAAGTCAATCATCAACCAACAACTGACAATGAGAAAGGAACTGGAGTGACCAGAGGGGTGACCAGGGGAAGGGGAGGAGGGAGGGAGGAGGGAGGACCATGCCTACAAATGCGAGCTATGTCAGCAAGCAATAAGAACAATAAAAATAAATAAATAATCTTTTAAAAAATGGAAGTCTAAGCTGCATGGATTAACAAGTCCTAGGAGCTCTGGTCCTCACTCAGGAAAAAGAACATTTACCAGATAAAGGAAGAGACCGATGGGTCAAACATCGACCAAATGACCAGCAACTTTTCAACCAACAACTCGCAGAGTAGAGGGCAACTGGAGTGACCAGGAGGAGGGGGAAGAGGGAGGGTCATACATAAGGGGACCAATAATTACACAGATGTGACCAAAGTTGTAAGAAAATGACAAAATTTTTTTAAATGCTGAGCAAGTGAGGCTCATTTTTATAATCATCAAATATCATTTTCATATCCTAGCAACAGCAACAAAAAATGGATGAGGTATTGAACACTTCTTTCCTACCAAGTCATTCAAATCCAGTGCATCTTATATTTGCTGCCCATTTTAGTTGCGGTGGCTTCTTTTCATGAGAAGCCACGTGGGACCCCACAGGGCTACAGGGGAAGTGGCGAGATATGATTTCATCTTCCGTTCTGCTTTTGTTTTCTTGGGGGGATATGCTGGATCCAAAGCGAGGCTCTGAGAAACCCTGAAGGGCTTGAAAAGTCAGAGTCTGGGCCTGATAGACACAGGTACCAAAGGCAGTTGACGACTGCTCCGGACTAGATGACATGAGAGAAAATCTGTGTCACCTTCTGTATTACTGTGAAAAGCCCTGACCCCCCTGTCCCTCAGCCATCTTTCTCTCAACCTTGAAACAGTCCTCTCTCTCTACCTGGCCTCCAGCCTCAGGTGATAAGCCCTCACTGCCCAGGCCATGCCCCATGCTACGGATGAGGCCATCAGATACAAGCCCAATTGACAAGCCTCTCCTCCACTCCCTCAACTCTCTCGAGCACCATTTTGCTCTTTTTTGGTGACCAAAGATTTTCCCTTGAAATCTTTTCTTTAAGGATTCCCTCTCCCCCACCACATCTATTTTATCCCCATTTCTGACAGTGAAAAATGGGCTCCCTGTTCATCTCTGCAAGACTCCACTGATCCTTAAGCTCTAAAGGCAGTAGCCTGTCTCCCCAGCAGCCATCACAGAAAGTCACAAGGACGGAAGTAAAAACTCAGCAATGTCTGACATCTGAGAAGCCCCTGTGACATTCTGGTGACATCCTCCCCCCACCTGTTTGCACACACATGCACATGCATGCACACATATGCACATGCATGCACACACACAGTTTTCTGCAGCATCATGCATTAGACATCTTATAAGCAGTCTTGTGTTTTCTTCACTTTCTGCCCATCTCCTCTTGCAACGCCAACCTCCCAAGTGGTATTAACACACAAAGAATTTTTCACCATCTCATCGTCTACAAAAACAGATCACATTACACATGGTCCTTTGCCTCTTTCTCATGGGAATCTTTCCAAGCCAAGTGGCACAAAACTCTACCACCTTTTCCCAACCGTTGAGCTGAGTTCCCACTTCATGTCCCCACTTCCTTGCCTCTGCAAACAAAGCTGCAAGAAGCACTCTTGTACAAACAAATGACACATAGCTGCTTTTTGTCTGTGGGCAAGCCCTGGGGGAACCCTGGGTGTCAAAGGTGATGTGCATTTGAAATTTTAATAGACTCTGCCAGAGCTCTACCCCCCCACTCCCAACCCCCCACCCCCACTTCCCACCAGGGCAGCAGGAAGTCTACCTCACCTCTCCACAGGCTGCCTGCCTGCCAGGAGGAGTTAGACACTGTCCATTGTTACCAGCCTGACCACCTGATTTACAGCCGGTTTAGAAACCCTCCCTCACCTGCCACCCTACCCCAGTCTATTCAGGAAATTACTTTCCCTTCTGATGGTTCTCTCTGAGCCAGCTCTGTCTCCAAGTTGCAGTTTACTTCCAAAACTTAAGGAGAAAAGTCCTGCCCTCTTCTCCTCCCTGTTAGCACATTCTTGGACAAGACCATCGTTGACGGGGTCTACTCATCACCTCTAAGAGTTGCATTAAAATCCACACATTCAGCCAAGATCTCTCGCTGGAGCTCCAGGTTTCTAAGCGTTTGGGGGACTTTTCTTGTCAACAGGACCAAACCCAAACTCACCTTGGTTTATTCCAAAACTGTTCCGCTCTCGGGTCTCTGCAGAGCACCCTGTTTTATCAAAGGTCCCCAAGCTTGAAAGCCAGCATCCTAGTTTGCTACCTACACTTTCCCTTCCCAACTGTCCCTGGCACTTCTCTGCCCTCTTAGTCACACAATATGACCTTCCCCGTGTCACACCCCCAGGCCCAGTTCACACCAATGCTGTAGCCAAACCCATAATATCGCACTCCCCCACCTCCCACCCCACCACCACTGCCCCCCCACAGCCCACACACCTTAATCACACCTTCAAGATGCTTTCAATCTGTTCCACTGACAACTTCCTCCTCCCACATCAACATGAGTGGTCCTGCTTTCTCTGGCAAGAAAAGGAAGACTTTTCATATAAACTAATTTGTGGAGAAGGAACCAAAAAGGTAAACAGATGCTTCGGGGCCCCTGCTGCTCTGGGCTTGCCAAGGAAATGTCTGTCTTTCTTAGCTTTCAAGACAGCGTTTCTGGTAAAAGCAGTATCAGAAGTAAACACATCATGCCATATACAGGACAGACTGAAACAGGGCCCCAGGGACACTCCTAATGACCAAATGACTGAGCACTAAAGACAGAAGAACAGGAGGACCATCCACCACCATGGAAGGGACCTGACATTACACAAATAGCAAGCTCCTTCTCCAGCACATCCTGTCTGCCGATCGAGTTCCATGAATCAGACATTCATGAAGACGGCATTACCGCCCAGCCAGGGAAGCAAATATCACCAGATGGACTCAACACAGCTTATCCAGGAACACTTGTAAAGGCAAGACTCAAACTCTTTGGGGTAACAATTCCTCTGCATTAGACATCTGGAAAGAAAGCAATGAAAATGACGAGCTAATAAGCCCTGAGTGGAGGCCGCTGAGTTAAACTTTGTCCTGAATGATTGAGGAGGAAAGACAATAAGGAAATGAGACATACACTCATTCGCTTCCAGGAGACCAAACACTCACCCTAGAGAAGCCATCTCTACCAATAACACGAGATAAGGTCTGAGGAAATACGTTTTCAAGGGCAAAGTCAAAGCACAGGGGGTGTGGATAAGAACGAGATTGGTCGAAATGGAGTTTCTGGATTCGGAGAGCTGGAAAAGGTGGCACATTCTTGGTGTCAGAGCAACTGAATAATTATTGCTGCACCTCAGCGAAAAAAAGAAAGAGAAGCGAGAGGGAGGGAGCGAGGGAGGGAGCCAGGCGATGGAAAGAAGCTGGCTCAGGAACACATCGTACATGTTTTCCAGTCCAAGTTGCAATCACACGTAGCACGCTCCGCCACCAACCTGGACTCCAGCCCTCCTGATGGGAGCTGTCAACAATCCATCATCCCTGCTCAAGGATGGGGCGTCACGGATAATGGGGGAGGAAGGGGCAGCGCAGCAGAATTCCATTTGGCTTGTCAAAGGCACACGCTCCGCACCCTGCCCTCTTCTCCTGAAAGAAGCCGGAGAGAGGTTGGGAAGAGAGTCAAGCTGGAATCCCATCCCAGCTCCCCGGCGATGGCGGCCTCATCTCCAACAGGACATCTTTCCCTGCAGCAGCGGGCGGTCCTGAAGGCACCGCGTGATGGGGCAGCAGAGTCTCACAAGTACCAGTGGCCTCACCCCTCTCTCCAGGGCCATCTCCAAAAGGCAGAGTTCTCCAAAGCAAAAGGGAGCACACACACGAACCAAACCCTGGAGTCCGGGGATTCACAGCCGCCCTGGAGGTCAGCAGCTGAGGGTGTTGTCTTACCTGCTGCCTGGCTCTGCCGGGCACACAGGCCTTCAGCAGCACAGGGATCACTAGCAGTGGAACCTGACTGGTGGGGGGCACACAGGGTGAGCAGAAGCACCTGGCATAGGAGCATGCCCAGGGCTGCAGTCCTGGACAAGGGCAGTGCCTCCTGCCAGGAGACTCTTGCAGCCCAGTGCGGAGACATAGAGTGCTCACTCCACTGCCTTCAGCAAGTCTGGACTCAGTCTCAGGTTCCTCTCGCTCCAAAGCCCACTCTCCTGGAAGCTTGTGCTTTGACTAGATTGGGACCTGGGGGATGCAGGGGGGCGGGGGAGGGACATAGGTTAAGTTGTTCTACAGCAGCAGCAGCATCCTCCTGTGGGTCATGCTATAAAACATGCTGCTTGTTAGAGAATCATGACCTACAAAGAGGTTTGATGGATGAGTTCAGTCTGTTTGTCTGTTTTTAAACTAGGTCTCACTGTGTTGCCGGGTACCACAGACACAAGCGATCCCCAACCTCAATCTCCCAGGTAGCTGGGATGACAGGCGCCTGCCACCGCACCCAGCAGCTTTTCCGAGAACCACGTCTCGCTATATTGCCAGGGTATATTGCCCACTTGCCCACGCAAGTGATCCCTGGCCTCTTGCCTCCCAGCACTTGGATTACAGGCGCACGCCACCACACCTGGCTGAGTTCTGTTTATTTATTTATTTATTTATTTATTTATTTATTTATTTATTTATTTACTTACTTACTTACTTACTTACTTACTTACTTACTTATTTATTTGAGACTAGGTCTCACTATTTTTGCCCATGGAACCGCAGGCTCACGTTGCCTGGGGTACCACGGACTCAAGCAATGATCCCCAGCCTCAGCTTTTCAGGTAGCTGGGATTATAGGCGTGCACCACCACGCCAGTTATTTTTTTGGAACCAGGTCTCGCTATGTAGCCCCGAGCAGGACTCAAACCGCGATCCCTGGTCCCTGCCGCAGCTTCCTAGGCTGCTGTTTACAGGCACACGCCACCATGCCCAGTTTCAGTTTTTAACACCTACTCAGCCCAGAAGTGAAACTAGGCGTCTCTTTTAGACAACAGTCAGTCAAAAGCACAAAGGCGGTCTCGAGAAAGGTGGGAGGATGGTCTTTCCCTTCCTGCTCTATCAACTTTCTTTGTCTCAGCAACTCTTGAGCTCCAGAACAAACCAGAACCTCAGCCCAAAGGTGCAGAGCCACCTGGAGGATGAACCGGGACCATGCAAAGGGAGAAAGGGCAGACAGAATCCTGTCCATGCAATGTTTGTCATGCCCTGGCCAGAAGGAAAGAGGACCTCTTTGAATTGCCAGCTCTGTTCAAACCCTCTGTTCTGTATTAACCTCTCGTTTCCCCCCTTTTCTACAAAGACGCTCAGTACAGTATCAGCTTTGATGCATTTACAGTACTTTCTTGGAGAAGGGCCAGCGTCCCCATTTGGCTTTGAAGGCAGCCTCTTCCTGGACGGAGCCATCCCCACGAGCCAAAGCACACAGGCAGGAAAGCTGAGCCCCTTGTTAACAGTTTCCAAGCAGACAGTAGCGGTGCCCCATGTGGTACCGCCAGCGCCCCTCCAAAGGCCCCCACGCTGCCAAGTCCTCGACGCGCCTGCAAGAATAATCCTGGAGAAGCGTCTGTTTGCACAAGAGCTCCAGTTGGCAGGGCTGCCCATCCAAAGCTTACGGCCTCCCCAGGGAGAGCGCGCTGCTTCCACAACTTGGCCAAGCAGCAGAATAGCTGCCCATGCAGCGGGTTCCTGGGAGTCGGAGAAGGTCTGGAAGCAGAGGCCAAGCCCCAAGGAACTGATGCTCAGTGCATGCTGGGGCTGCCTCCCAGTCATCAGCAGACCATCACCGGACACGTCTTGGGGAGAAGGACCAGGACCGCAGAGGGTGCGAGCACGCAGGGCCACGGCCTGTCAGGGCTGACACGGACCCACGTGTTCGCCTGTGGCCACGCTGAATGTCAGTAGCTCACAGCCGACGATCTTAGCATGATGAGCAA
Source organism: Uropsilus gracilis (assembly GCA_004024945.1). NCBI lineage: Eukaryota > Metazoa > Chordata > Mammalia > Eulipotyphla > Talpidae > Uropsilus > Uropsilus gracilis. The sequence goes on from PVHY01035084.1 coordinate 6,505, forward strand.
AATCTGAGGCTACCAGTCTCAGTGAGCTTGTCTGGATGGCCAGGGCGGGTTGGAGGGAGCTGCTAAGTCAGCGGGTAAAGCCCAAGATTTTCCCATCAATGCCAGGCCCACGTCAGCACTCCCAGGCTCGGTGACGATGTCTAATAAACTGCCCAGCACCTCGAAGTAGCTAAGGAAGCCTTTCCTTTTTTGGCTTTTTTGAGACTAGGTCTCGCTATGTTGCCCAGGGTAGCCCCAATCCCACAGAACTCAAGTGATCCCCAGCCTCAGCCTTCCAGGTAGCTGGGATTATAGGCGCATACCACCGCACCGGCTACTTTTTTGAGACCAGGTCTCACTATGTTGCCCAGGGTAGTCTTGAACCTGCCAACACAACAATTCCAGGCCTCTTGCCTCCCAGCGCTTGGACTACAGGCACACGCCACCACGCCCAGCTAAGGAAGCTTTTCAATGTCACCCCTTGTCCCTAGCGCTCCCTGAAGATGAACCGAGCCGGAAAAGGACAGCCCCTGCGTTGAGTTCACTGCCTCCCTCCCAGGCTTAAGGAACAGTTTGTTGACTGACTTATCAAACGGCATCTCAGAGACCTCCTCTCCAGGTACAGTCTCCCCAGAACAAAGCTGATGGCTCAGGAGCCAAACAATGGCCTGCAATTGTTTTCAAGATGAGCTAGCATAACACACCCCCAAATCTGAAAGCCGGCTCTGGGTCCCCCAAGGACCCAGCGCCAGCTCAGACAAACCACGGGTGTTATTAGCACATATATCTCCAGTGTAGCTGCATGGGCAGTAACTTCTGGTGGAAGTGGCACTGGTTTTCCATGGCAACGAGCCGGGCCAACATCCATGTTTGCTGCCACAGAGGAGCACCAGGCACTCAGGGCCATACTGAAGGCCCATACTCATTCCGAGGACTGAGTGGGGTATGACAACATTCCGATCAGTCTCAAACTACATGTGTGATGCTTGTTCCTGTGTATGATCTGGGCATGTAGGAGGCTGTGCCATCGAGTCTGTGTGACTGTGCACTGTGATGTTCCCACAGTGACCAGTCACCTACCAGAATGTTCTTGGCATTCAGGGACAGGTGGCACTGTGTGTGAGGTAGGGGTCAATTGGATCTGGATGTTGCGTTGCCTACATGGAGGTACCTGCAGCTGTGTAGCTGTGTATCTGTAGCCATGTACCTGTAGCTGTGTGCATGTAGCTGTGTACCTGTAGCCATGCATCCACAACAGGTGGGTGAGGGGTATCCTGGTATGGGTGAAGGAGTAACTGGCTAGCTAGGTGCCCCAGAACATCTCCAAGGGATGCGCAAACTAGGCTCAGCTTCAGCAGAGGCTCGTTGTCTAGAGAGAGGGTCCGAATCACCTGCAGCCCCTCTTCTGGCTTCTCCTGTGAGAGTGGATTTTAAAATGGGGAGAGGGGGAGGGGAGAGAAAGCAGCAATTATGTTTAGAAAAAGCTTGATGGGCTGTAGCGAGGACAGGCCTGGGGGTGGGGGTGGGAGCTCTCGGGGCAGCAGACCCTATCACCATAACTGTAATGCACACGCAGGTGAGGTATATTTGTAACTTAGGATGCCACAGAGGTTGATGTTGTCAACTTGGAGGATGTCTGGGGATGACATGCCCATGTCAATCATAAGCACTCAGTAGAACGGAGGGTGTTCATAATGCAGGTGGGCCACACCCAATCAGTTGAAGATCGGAATAAAATAGACAGACCTGTCCAAGCAAGAGACAACTCTCCCACAGAGCACCATTAGTCCTCACACATACCAGGGCCCTTCCAGAGCTGCAGCCTGCCTGCCCTCACAGCAGCCTCCGTGAGTCTGTGAGCCAGTTCCCCAAAATAAAACTCTTTTGCATATATTCACACCTTGTTGGCTGTGTTTCTCTGGAGACACCTGACAGATGCCATATGTTTATACACAAGCACACACCTACACTGGTCTAGATCTATCACATGTGTATATCACAAATATATATATATATATATATATATATATGAACACACATATTTATATTGGTAAGACTAAAGTAAAACAAAGGTTTTTGAAAAGCCATTGCTAACCTCACTGACAGGCGACACCGTTGTATACTTTCTGGTCCATATAATACTTTGCTGTTCCACCTCACTGTCTGCTTCAGTGTGGAACTCAGGGAAGCCAAATCAGAAAGCCACGGGGATAAAAATTTCTGCCTTTACAGGCGGCCCGGGACCAAGGGGCTTGTCCCCATATTTCCACCCAGCTCCACCCTCCCTCGTAGCCCCTTTCTGATTTGGGGGGGCTGCCAGGCATGCAGGTTAATGTGGGGGTGTAGCATCCCCTCTGGTTTCCTCCAAATCCAGTCAATCCTCATCAGGAACAACAAGATCACTAATTCAACGGCAGATCCACATGAGGATGGAGGTGAGAAGGAAGAACGAAGGCCCAGGACAAATGAACATTTCGGATCCAGGGACACAGGATGATGAGACTCACTATCGTGACAAACTGTCTCAGAAACATACCCGCAAAGTTTCCACACATGGGAATGGAATTCCCGGTTCAGAGATGCCTTAAGGTCAAGCTGGGCACCCTCCCATTCCATGGGAGAGATGGCCACAGAGATGGGGCAGTGCCCCATGACCAGCCCAACCAACCATCCACCAGTGCCTACCCCGATCAAGGAACTTTTTGTACGACGTCGGCTGGGAGAAACACCCCCAATGCCAGAGGCTGAGCTATAGAGCAAAGAGGAAGCAAAATGTGACAGAAACTGGGTTGGAGAAGACAACCAGTAAGAGGGAGGAGGTGCTGCAAGGATCCAAACTTGTGCGAACTGGCTGCCGGCAAGAAAGATAAACCTGGAAAGCTCAGCACAGGCCGCTGTGTCCCAGGAAAACATGTCTTCACCTGGGAAAAGGACATGGCTCCAGGAAAGGAAAGGAAGAATCCAATGGGCTAAAAATTGACCAAAAACTGGCAGCAAAAGAGGAGATGGAGTGATGGGGTGGGGGGGGAGGGGAAGGAGAAGAAGGAGGAACAGCCCAAAGATAAAAGAAAAAACGAATTGTAGACAAATCTTATAAAAAAAACTTTTGCTTTTGGAACACACACACACACACACACACACACACACACACTCCTCACCCCCTAAACTGATGTCACTACTCACAGCTCCTAGTTTGAAAATCACTTTTACTTAAAAGGCTGTGGTCTGCTGGGCATGGTGGCACATGCCTGTAATCCAAATACTGGGGGTCAAGAGGCCAAGGATTGCTTGAGTTCGCGGGTTCAAGACTACCCCAGGCAACATAGCAAGACCTAGTCTTGAAAAAGCACAGTGGTGGGCACCTGTAATCCCAGCTACCTGGGAGGCTGAGGCTGGGGGGGTCACTTGAGTCCGCGGGATCAGGACTACCCCAGGACAACATAGCGAGACCTGGTCTGAATGAATGAAAAAAAGAAAAGAAAGAAAAGAAAGGAAAAGAAAGGAAAGGAAAGGAAAGGAAGGGAAGGGAAGGGAAGGGAAGGGAAGGGAAG
>PVHY01035085.1:0-10020 GCA_004024945.1 Uropsilus gracilis
TTGGAACTAGGTCTCGCTACGGGCCCCAGGCGGGACTCGAACCGTGATCCCTAGCCCCATCCGCTTCATAGGCTGAAGCTTACAGGCATGAGCCACTGTGCACGGCCTGAAGCCAGTGCTTTCTATCCGTCGTGCCTCAGCAAACGTTTTTTGCTCTAGTCACTTTACCCATTTTTGTGTATGTATTTCTGTTCAGGATATCCCCCAGTTGTCCCCAAACTGTCTGTGATAGCTGCTTTTCCCCTGAATCTGGGTTGTGTGGTTTTGTCTCTAGATTATCTTGCAATGAAGACAGTTTCCTTCCTCTGCATTTTCCCGTGTATAGTAGTTTGTCCAGTCATCTTGTACAAGGTCCCACTGCTAGTCTATCAGATTTCCTCTCTGGGTCACCTAACAGGATCTCAGAGACTGTCCTTTCTGCCTTTTTTCCTGGGAACACCTGCCTGACCCAGGCACACTAGACTCTCCAGGACCTTGGACAAGTTACACAGCCTTTCAAGCCTCAGCCGGGGTTTATAATAATATGTGCCTCCTCGGGAAGGGATTCTTTGGGCTGGAGCACCTATGCTTTATGCTCAGCTTTCCCCCCCCTCCTCCCCTATCCCAGGGGACATGGGGGGAGGGCTGAATTGAGCAGTGCGTGGTTATCAGCAAATCAAGAGGGAATTAAAGTGGACTTTATATTGGAAGTAAAACTGAGGAAAGATGAAGTCTCTGCCCCTGGGAACTGGTGGGTGTCAGGGGCCACAGGAAGATATGTGCAGGAATCTGAGGGATTCTGTGAAGAGACCCGGGGCTCTGTGGAGAGACCAGGCTTACAATTGAACTAGGGAATTCATTGTGGGAATAGTGAGGTGGCCCAAGGGTGGGAAAGGGCATGGTTTTTAACTGTTCTCATATTGTGAGGACTCTGAAGCCAGAGGCCCAAGTTCTTGTCCCAGCTCTGCTGCTTCCTGCTTGAGTAACTTTGGGCAGGTGACTTGAGATTGTGCCCCATGTACCAGGATTGCTGACAATGCCAGATGGATGCAACCCCATGACCACTTAGTGGCAAGCCAAGCACAGGGTAAATATACTGTAGGTGTTGGCTGTTAACTCTTACGAGGGCACTGAGCAGAGACTTCAGGGGACAAGTGGGAAGCGAACCTGGGGGATGCCTCCCAGTGAATGTGGACTCATTTCAATAAGGCAGGCACTGGACCAAGCCCCTACAACTTCTTACCTCCTCTCCCAACTGTAGATGACTTCCGGATCTTCTGTGGGGACCTGGGCAATGAGGTGAACGATGACATTTTGGCACGTGCTTTCAGTCGCTTCCCATCCTTCCTGAAGGCGAAGGTGATCCGGGACAAGCGCACGGGCAAAACCAAGGGCTATGGCTTTGTCAGCTTTAAGGACCCCAGCGACTATGTGCGCGCCATGCGTGAGATGAACGGTGGGTGAGCCACCCTTGGGCGGTGGGTGTGGCCGGCATCTGGCCTAAGCGGACCCCAAACTTGACCTTGGCTCCTTCATTCTCACAGGGAAGTATGTGGGCTCGCGCCCCATCAAGCTGCGCAAGAGCATGTGGAAGGACCGGAATCTGGACGTGGTGCGCAAGAAGCAGAAGGAAAAGAAGAAATTGGGCCTGAGATAGGGTCTGTGGCCGGGCACCCGCTCCTGCCCGGCCGGGCGCTGCCTCCTCCCTGCGGTTCTCTTTGGAAAACCTCCAGCTATCCACTTGCCTATCCTCCCTCAAACAGTTTCAATAAATTTACATTCATTTCCATCCCTGGCTAGGCTTGGAAGCACTCTTTGGGGCGCAGGGCTTGACATCCCCCATCTGGGAATTCTGGGAAGTCTTAAAAATACATCAAGATTGACATGTAGGGGGCATTTTTTTTAAGTATATTTTATTTTATTTTAACTTATTATTATAAAGTTTATTCTGGTTGACAATTTAGGCCATAGACATGTACAACATGTACCTGAAATACCCATAAAAGGGATGAGTATGTGGGGGGTTAAGAGGGGTGGAGATGGGAGGGAGTGGTCAGGGAGGGAAGGAAGGTGGTGTGTAGTGCCCAGGGAATACAAAGAGGTGAAACACATATGTAAAAAAACAAGTAAATTAAGAAAAAAGGAATCAGTAAAATTTCCATACTGGGGAGAAGCAGCTCTCCTGCCTGTGCAACCCGTTCCACAAAGGAGGAGGCGGAGGCTCATGTGAGGCTGAAACCCAGCTGAGGCGCAGACCCTGGGTCTTCTGACTCCAGGCTGTTTTCAGCACAAGGCAAGGGGTCTTCTGGGCCCTACCCTTCTGAAGCTCACAGGCTTCCAGGCTTGCTTCCATTCAGAAAACTCACCGGGGACAAAGACTGAAACACCCTGGGCCCCATTCCCGTGGAGCGGGAAGTCCAGTGGCAGGACACAGGCTCGATGCAGTGACAGCCCAGAGTGATCAGGCCCAGAGGGGAGAGCCAGGGCACTGGCCTTGGGATCAGGGAGGGTTTCCTGAAGGGACTGGCCACTCTGTGCGCTATTCTCGTCCTGTCCTCTCCCCCAGTCTCAGCTCTCCCTCTTCACCCCTGAGACTTCCTGTTTCTTCACTTTGCCAAGACTCCTTTGCAACTGTGTCTGTGTGTGGATCTGACTTTCTCTGGGTCTGTTTCTCTGAGTGCAACTGTTTCTTGCTCTTTCTGAGTCTCTGTTCTTGGCAAATCTGGGTCCCTCCCAAGTCCTTCCCAATGCTGAGCTCCTCTGCATGATGAGTCCATGCAGGAATTCGATTGTCAGACTGAGAGTTTAGACTTGATCCCCACCCCCTCACCCCCCAACCAGCCTGCAGCAAGCTGGGGAAGCTGAGCGGAGTTTAGGAGGGACTGGCACCTGGAAATGGCACTTTAAAAAGTGCTCTGAGACCCCCTGCTGTGGGCCAGGGCAGGCACCAGGCACTGGAGGCAGAGGCTGCATAGTTCTGGCATGGGGTGGGCATGAGGGTCCTGGAGACAGCTATCTGGAGCCTGGTTGGGAGGAGCAGATTAGGAAGGACTGGGGGAGGAGGGGAGACAATGCCAAGCCCCTCTGGAATTTGCCCAGAAGAGGTGTCAGATTTCCTCTTCCCAGCTTCCGCTCTGACGTCACATTTTCCAGTCTGGTCAGAGTCTGGTGGGCGGGAGGTCCCTCCCTAGCAGGAAGCACCATTCAGCCTTCTGCCACCTGGGCTAGACCACCCAGACCCAAAACCCATCACTACCCTTCCCAACACCTGACCCCTTTCTGCTCACTGCAACTGTGGGGGTAAGGGGATACAAGGTCACGCCATGAGGTTGAGAGATTTGAGGGCAGAGATAGAAAGGGGCAGGGTGGGAGGGAGGCAGTAAGGAAATGAGAAGAAAAGGTCAGAGGTAGTATAGTAGGGTGGTGGGGAGAAATCCCAGAGATGGAAACTTGGCAAGAGCCAAGTGACAAAACACACTGGATTCAGGACTGGGGCAAGAGGCCCAGAGCTGGGGAAAGCACCCAGGGCAGAGACAGGAGAAATAGCTAGGGCTGGGGTGCAGGCAGGCAAGGGCTGTCTTAGGGTGGCTGGAGGGCCTGTGTCACAGCACTCCCTGGTTCACCATGCTGGGTCCAATCCCAGCACCCCAGCCAGGCCTGTGACTGATGATGCCTGAAGTCCCGTTTTTCCGTGTAACAGACAAAAGATTAGTGCTAATACCCCACCCTCCCATGCAGGACCAGTGGCTGGTGATCAAGCTGGGTGAGTGCTCATGTAAGAGACTGAATATAATAGCAAATAAAATTTACTTACCTATTCATTTACTGGGAAGGTCACAGCACAAGCTCTGTAGCCAAACCGTCTGAGTTTAAAATGCCAGATTTAGGACATAAACATTCAGGTTACCTAGTTAAATTGCAATTTCAGAGAAACAATTTTTTGTATAAGTCTATCCCAAATACTGCATGGTTGGATTTTTCTGTTTGCTGAATCATTTGAAGCAAGTTACAGACATAACACTTCCCCCCCTGAATTGGAGGTCTCTTTCATAATACTATAGTCAAATCTAGGAAAATTAATAATTCCATGACATGTTGTTTTTTAATAATTAATAATTCCATGACATGTTGATTTTTCTTTTGAGACTGTGTCTCGCTTATTTTTGCCTGTGGAACCGCAGGTTCATGTTGCCTGGGGTACCACAGACTCAAGCAATCCCCAGCCTCAGCTTCCCAGGTAGCTGGGATTACAGGCATGTGACACCACACCCACTTATATTTTTGGGACTAGGTCTCTCTACATTGCCCCGAGCGGGACTCGAACTGCGGTCCCTGGTCCCCGCTGCGGCTTCCTAGACTGCCGCTTACAGGTATGTGCCACCGTACCAAGCAACATGTTTCTGATTCAAATTTTTCCATTTGTCCCAAACTATTCTAGAAGGGCATGAACTCTGCTGAAGAGCAGTGGGAGGCGTCCTAGAAACCTGCCTCAGTTTCCCTTTTCACAAAATGGGGATTAGACTAATACCCATCTCATAAAAGGATTAAAGGAATTCCCCCAAGGCAGAGCATCTGATAAATCCCCCACAAATGGCAGCCAGTATTGTTCCTATTATTGTTCATGTCGTTGATGTTATTGTCATGACTGACACTCCTGGGGAGCAGTCTCAGAATGCCCCTCAAAGGACTAAACTCATCCTGGTCTGGGATCCCCTTTAGCCTCCCCTCACCCCATCCCCCCTGCAATCACCCTGTGGATTGTGACGTAGGCAGACCGGGGGTCTGGCCGGAAATCCCCCTTCCTGTTGCAGATAAGCCAGGCACAACCCAGCTGACCCCAGACCCTCCTCCCCCAACACCCCCCGTGTTGCAGGATCAAATCCCCAAGATGGAGAGAACCAGCGCCATCAAGCCCCCAGCCCTTCCTCCATCACCCTGCAGTAAAGACCCCTCTATACCCCGAACAGCCTGCGAACAGCCTGCTGTTCCCCAAGATCCTGTCCGAAGCACCCTGGCATTAGAACAATCCCGTTTACCCAGAAGCGGTGGGGATCTCTGAAGGGGAGGGGGGATGGCTCGGCCCCGCCCTGTCCCCTGCAACTCGACCCAGGCTGCGACCCAGGCTGCGACCCCTGGCTCTGACGTCTTGGAAAATTCCCCCCCACCTAGGCCCCCAAGGGAGGGGGGTGCATGGTATGAAATGGGGTTGAGACCCCCGACCAGGGGCAGGGGACCAGCCAGAGGTGAGACACGAACTGCGGAGTGTGTGCCGTCTGGAGGCCTGGACTGCCAGATCTGAGGGAAGCAAGTGCTGGGGCCCCAAGTGGCACCCGCTTACCCCTTCCCTCCCTCCCAACCAGAACACTCACAAGGAGCCCCCATGGACTTGTGGCCGTGGGATGAAGCTGCATCACAGGAGGTGCCCCCAGGGAACAGGCTGTCAGAGCTAGGTAGGCTGCAGCGGCTGAGCCCACTTTTGGGGGGAGGGTGCCCAGGTGGGAGATCCTGTTACCCTACCCCGGCCCTAACACCCTTGTTGGCTGCAGAAGGAACTGAACTCGGCTTCTATCTTCCTGAACTGGCGCTCCAAGGCGACACGCTGTCAGCGGAGACATGCTGGAAAGGTGGCTGTGGGCTGAGACCCCTGGGTACTGTGGAAGAAGGGGCGGGCTCCCAAGAGGGCGGACTGCCTGCCCGCACTCCCCGGGCTGAAGGAGAAGGGGGGCCCGAGAGTCCTTGGTCTGAATCAGTAGCCTTCAAAGTTAACAACTCAGACCTTGACAAATAAAGACAACTGGAGAGCAGCTGGGGGGACTCTCCAGTGGCTGCCCACACCCCTAAGCTCAGCTGCGTTCTTATCCCGCAGGGCTCCCACAGCTGGACTGGGGCTCCACATTATCACACCCAGAAACTCCCTGGGAGTCGGGTGAGTATGCGGAGGGGAGGAGGGAGGAGGGAGCCGGGATCTTTCTCCGTGTAGAGGTTCAGACTCCCCGATCTTTGAGTGGGAACAGGGCTGGGCAGAGGCGATTTGACCTCCATCCTGGCGCAGGACTGAGAGCTTACACGTCTAGAAATCTCTGGAGGCCCAGGACTCCTGGGGCTCCCCTCACTTGGGGTCGGTTCCTCCTCACAGAGTCCGCCCCTCAGGCTCTTCCGTGGTCAGGAGACTGGACCAAACAGGCTTGCACCGGCTCTGCCCCCGGGAACCACGTCTCGCAGGCTCCGGGCCCCGCCCTGTTCGCTGGTTCTGAAGGGACAGTCGGCCACCTCTGTGCCGCCTCGGCGGGCGGGGCCCCCAATTGGCCGCATCTCCAGGCCCCCGCGTGCTCCACCGGCTGGGACTATCCCCTTGGCCCCGACAGCGCCGCCTGCTGGGGCAAGGGCCACTGCGCTACTACTGCCTCCCGGGCTGAGGCGCGCGGGGACCTCAGCTTCCCGTGGAGCGAGCCCACGAGCTCGGACTTTGCCACCCTCTGGGGCTCGGGGCTGCATACGGATTCCGCCACCTCTTCGAAGAAATATCAGAGTCCAGATTTCATCACCTCCTCTGAAACCAGCGAGCAGACAGACCGCACAGCTTTGACCGGTTACCCCAAAGCTAATCACCGAGGTGAGAGGTGCGCGGGACCTAGGTGCTTAAGGGGCGGGGCCGGGAAGCTGGCAGGAGCAGGGCTTATGCCAGAGCCCTCCAGAATGTCGGGGGAAGGGTGGGTGGCCTTGTTCTCCAAGGTCTCCAGAGAAGAGACTACTAAAACACTGGTGGTTTGCCGGGCATGGTGGTGCATGCCTGTAAGCGGCAGCCTAGGAAGCCGCGGCGGGGACCAGGGATCGCGGTTCGAGTCCCGCTAGGGGCAACGTCCCCAAAAAATAGCTGGGTGTGGTGTCGCGAGTCTTTAATCCCAGCCACCTGGGAAGCTGAGGCTGGGGATTGCTTGAGTCTGTGGTTACCCCGGGAAACGTGAGCCTGCGCTTCCACGGGCAAAAATAGTGAAACCTAGTCATAAATAATAACTGACTTACTAACAACTAACTAACTAACCAACCAACCACTGGTGGTTTCTAGGGAGAAAGGGATGAGGAACCAGGCTCTTGGGTTATAGGACAGGAAAGATATAAGGGTCTGGGTGACTAGGTCTCCGAATAAGGCAGCCAAACTCCTAAGCCTCTGTCTGAGATGGGGCCCCAGATGCCTGAGTCCCTTATATTATGGAAAGATCCATCCACACTGATTGATCCCCGAGGAGGAGGAGATCCAAGCAACTGGGTCCCCGAATTGGGAAGCTCTGGAGCGGTGGTCTCGGATATGTAGGAACCCGGACAACGGGGTTGTCGAAGCAGCACGATCTGGGTCAGCAAGCTTAATTGTTGACCTGCCTCCCCCCTTCAGGTCCCATTCAACTGTGGCAATTTCTCCTGGAGTTACTCCAAGATGGGGCGCGCAGCAGCTGCATCCGCTGGACGGGTAACAGCCGCGAGTTCCAGCTGTGCGACCCCAAAGAGGTGAGACAGCTTTCCAGGCCGCCAAGTCCGGTCCCAGTCTCCTCGGGTTCGACCTAGCCCCTCTATTCATGTTGCCTGGTCCTTGGCCCCTGCCTGCAGCCTTACCTCCTCAACCTGGGAAGGTTCTGCGGATCATTAACCCGGGTCCAGATGATACCCAAACTCCGCCTATTCAAGCCCTGCTCTCAGAACTAAGCCCCGCCCCGCCTCCGTCCTAGGTGGCGCGCCTTTGGGGAGAGCGCAAGAGGAAGCCCGGCATGAATTATGAAAAGTTGAGCCGAGGCCTGCGCTACTACTACCGCCGCGACATCGTGCTGAAGAGTGGTGGGCGCAAGTACACGTACCGCTTCGGGGGCCGCGTGCAGGGTCTGACTTACCAGGACTGCACGGGGGTCAGACATGGTGCAGTGACTCAATAAAAATATCCTGTCACACCTCCTCTCCAGTGCTCTTGCTTCCTTTCCACCCATACTGCTGCACCACCATGCCCACAAACCCCGCCTCCCGTCTTGGGTGATCCGAAACTCTCTTAGGGGACCTAACTGTATTCCCTGTGATGGGTATGCAAAGGAATCAAACAGTCCCCATAGAGTTTACTTGCCCCTCACTGAGCCTACTCTTTCAGGGGACACGGTAAATAAACTTGCAAGCTAGTGACTGGGTCTGATTTATTTACAAGTATCTTCTATGTGCCAGACACTGTTTCAGGTGCTGGTGATCTATTATTTTGAAGGAGACAAAAGGAAGTAAACATAGTTAGAAAAAGAAAATTTAGCGTGTGAGAAGATAATTGCTATGGAGAAATAAAGTAGGGAAGAGAGGTAAAAACGGACGAGATGGCAATTTAAAATCTTTGACAGATTCAAGCCGGGCACGGTGGCTTGTGCCTGTAAGCTTCAGTCTATGAAGCGGCCGGGGCTAGGGATCGTGGTTCGAGTCCCGCCTGGGGCCCGTAGTGAGACCTAGTTCTAAAAAAAATAGCTGGGTGTGGTGGCGCGTGCCTGTAATCCCAGCTACCTGGGAAGCTGAGGCTGGGGATTGCTTGAGTCCGTGGTACCCCAGGCAACAAGAGCCTGCAGTTCCACAGGCAAAAATAGCGAGACCTGGTCTCAAAAAAAAAAAAAAAAAAAAATCTTTGGCAGATTCAGTGATGGCATTTGAGTCAAAATCTGAAGGAGGTGAAGGAGGGCATGAGCTAAGGAAGAGTGTCCCAGACCAAAGGACGGCAAGTGCAAAGACCCTTAGAGGGAAGCCACCCCGCGGCATTTAAGAAACTGCAGGGAAGGCTGGGCACAGCGCATGCCTTTAAGAGGCAGCCTAGGAAGCCCCGGCAGGGACCTGGTTTGAGTCCCGCTCGGAGCAACATAGTGAGACCTGGTTCCAAAAAAATAGCTGGAAGGAAAGAAAAAAAGAAAGAAAGACAGACAGACAGACAGACAGAGACAGAAAAAGAAAAAGAAAAATGAAACGGCAAGGAGGCCACTGTGGCTCAAACAGTGGAAGTAAATGAAAGGGGCAGAAGACTAGGTTATATGAAGATGGCTAAATTGTGTACATCAACCGTAAGGACTCTGACTTTAGACTAAAAGAATCAGACCAGACATGGGGGAAGGTTCCAGGCAAAGGAAGGAAAGTGATCTGAGAGGTTCACAGGGTTCCTCTGACTGCCTGGGCTGGTTGTAGAAAGCAACTAGTAAGTCAGAGATCAGAGAAAGTAGGCTACTGCATTCATCCAAGCTGCAGCTGCCAGTGGCTTGAACCACATGAGGCATGGAAAGGTTCTGGCTCTTTTCCCAGTCGCACTGGAAACTGACAGATCATTTATGAGAATGATGAGTCAGGGGCAACTCTGCGACCAGAATAATTGTCATTTTCCAAGATGGATCAATTTCTGACCGATCCAGAATCTCTCCTTTCTATGATACAGGACTTTTGCTTTCTGAGTCCTCAGCCATCCAGGTCTTTTTTTTTTTTTTTTTTTTTTTTTTTTTTTTTTTTTTTTTTTTTGAGACTAGGTCTCGCTATTTTTGCGCGTGGAACCATAGGCTCTCGTTGCCCAGGGTACTACAGACTCAAGCAATCCCCAGCCTCAGCTTCCCAAATAGCTGGGATTACAGGTGCACACCACCACGCCCAGCTATTTTTTTGGAACTAGGTCTCGCTACGGGCCCCAGGCGGGACTCGAACCGCCATCCCTAGCCCCGGCCGCTTCATAGACTGATGCTTATAGGCACAGGCCACCGTGCCCGGCCAGCCATCCAGGTCTTTGTTAATTTGTGCCTTCTGGGATGTGGGGAAAGATAGTCACGAAATGGAAGGGGAATCTGGGCATTTCTCATAATGTGACAAATGACTCTGGGAGAAAGACAGGCTCATTTTTAAACCTCCACAGTTGCTTCTACAATAATCATGACGAGGTTGCAGATTTTTGTGTTTTGTTTAGCAATACCTCCCCAAAGTTTGTAGAAGTAGTTGGCACAAGCTAAGCATTCAATAAATAATTCTTTTCTTTGTTTCTTCCCCCCCCCCCCCCCCCCC
>PVHY01035086.1:0-10028 GCA_004024945.1 Uropsilus gracilis
AGCCATGTGCTGTGTTTGGGGGTGGGGGGTTGACAGTTGCAAGGGCAGGAGCCCCGGATGGCGTTGAAGGAAGCCCTCCTTTGCTCTTCCTGCCCCCCTGCCCCCAGAGGTCTTTGTCCCAGGGCCTCCCTGCTCCTCTGACAATCTGCCACCACCTCTCTTTCCCTCTCACTCTGGGGATCCCTGTTTCTTCACCTGACTCACTTTCCTTCCTTTCTTGTCTTCTGTCCTCTCCAACCCTACCTGAGGTCCTGCAGCCCCTGCCCCTTCCTATATGCTCTGGTGGTGGCTAGGTTGTGGAATGGGAGCAGGAGTGGGGACCCTGGGGGTATTATATATAATGTATATTTTTTCATGTTGTTGTGAGCACAGCCCCTGTGTTCTATGTGCAGCTCACAGCCTTGTGTGTGTGTGTGACATCGTCATGTCTTGGGGTGGGGTTAGGGATGGGTGTGATGAAGGAGGGGACACATCCTAGGGTTTTCAAATAAAACAACCAGAAAAAAGCTCTGTGAACTGCCTCCTGCATGGTCCTGTGTGGGTACCCTGGGGAGGGCAGGATCTTGGGTCTTAGGGCCCACTGGGCGGCTCTGAGCAGGATTGAGATGGGGACAGGGCTGATGTGTGTGGGGCATGACTTGAGGTGAGGGAGGCAGGGCTGAGGTGAGGGAGGCAGGGCTGAGGGGAGGTCACAAGGATGATTATTTTGGATTCCATACTCAGGTAAGTCCCAGAACTCCAGGTAGATTCCTGGACTTTGTGGAGGCCATTGTCAGACCCTTCTCATGTCTTGGAATTTTCTGCAGGGAGCACATAGATGTTCTGTCAGGAGAGGGCAGCCCACTTCTTTTGTAATAAGAGAACAGGCTCTGAAACAAATTCTATGAGCTTTCCTTGCTAACCAGTTCTCTAGCCCACTGTGTCTCAGCAGCTCTCTTAATAAGGTTGCTGAATGGCCTTCACCCTCTCCACACTCAGCCTGGCTCAGATTCTAGTCTTTCCCCTGACTTTTGGGATCTTGGTTCCTGACTCAGATCTCTCTTTGGCCTGAGCTAGTAAGGGCAGTGATCAGAGGAGGTGATTTCAGATATGTGAGTGTTGTGGGTGCCCCCTTCCAAGGGAGATACCAGGAATCCTAATCTTAATTCCTTTTTGTGGGATGAGGGGCCTCGAGTCTCAACAGTGTTTCCCTTCTGGCTCTTCTATTTCAACTCATTCTGTCAACACCGTTGGGGGTGGAGATGAGCTCACTGGCCCACATTATGCTCTACAGGGCCCATTCTTACCTCTGCTAGGTGCCCCTACCCTGCCCATAGCTTCAACTACCAGTGTGTGCTGAGGTCACCATAGTTCTATCTCGCACCCAGACTTCTTTCCTACCATATTTACACCTAGCTTTTGGCATCTCTGTGGGACATCCTGTGGCTCAAACTCAACTTTTGCCTGAATTCTGCTCAAATCTGTGACCCCTCCCTTTCACCTTTCAGCCAGTTAGCTGTTACCCAGAGACTTGTCTAGATTTCTCCCTCTTTTTTAACCTCATGCCAAATGCTGACTAATCCCTTGTTGTAGCTACTTATCAGTTCTCAGATTTTTCTTTTTCTTTTCTCCCTACTGCCACTGCTACCACTTAGATTCATGCCCTCCTCAACACAGGCTGGGTCTGTGCAGTCACCTACCTGCCTCCTACCTATTCTTATATCTGGCATCTTGCTCTGCTCCAGCCCACTCTATTCTGGGGGGCCTCTCTTAAGTACAGCTCTGACTATCATCCCTCTCTCTCTTAGAACTTTCCTCATTTTCCTGTCACTTTTGGGGGGGAAGTCCCCCAGTTTCTGGAGGTCCTTTCACTCAGGTGGATCTGGGCTCCCCTCCCGCCTCCCTTACCTCTTCTCTGCCACCACCCTTACCCACATGGACTCTGGTCACTAGGTCTTTCCAAATCCACCCCTGTTCTTTCTTGCCTCTTGTCTTTGTACATAGAGTTCCTGCTGCCTGGCACATTTCCTCCCCTTTGTGTGCCTGGTAATCTATGTATCATTGAAGACTCAGTTGGAATGTGGCCTCTTTCAGGAAGTCTTCTTGGAAGAATCATCCCCTTTGTTCATGCCTCTGTCATAGCACTTCTTACTGCGCTGTGTACACATCTCTCTACCACCAGACTTGTGAGCTCTCAGTCACTTTCATAGGGCCTGACAGCTGGTGGGGCTCCAGAAATCATGATGTGTGGCTGTCACTTGGAGAGAAGACCTATCAAGAGGGGACAGGATTGCTGCCCAGGTGGCCTTCTGGCCTGGGAGCACACAGAGGACAGAGATGGCCAGGCAGATGGCCTACAGCAGCTGTCACAGGACCCAAAGAGTTGCCAAGCTCAAGTTGTGGAGTCTGTCGCAATCCACATTAACCTTTTGTTTCCCAGAGGCTCAGGCAATGACTTAGTAGGTAGAGCTTTCAGACATGGGGCTTTGCTCTCAGAGGGGGAGAGTGAACCTTTAGTTTGTGGTTCACACCCCTCTCTTTTGACCATCCCTCTAGTCCTCCCCCTCCCATACTCAGTGACCACAGCTGCCCATGCAGAGGGGTAGAAGCCAGATGGATCCTATTATTTCTGTACTGGCCCTGGGAGCTCCCAATGCCTGGCTTAGACTTGGGGTCTTTTCTTAACCTACAATTCAAGCCCCAGCCCCAGTGGGGGAGGGGCAGAGGGGAAGATGGGCAACACAGAGTGTGCTGTGAACTCTGACCCACTTGGTGCACAGATATCAAGGTGTTGGCACCAGAGATCCTCAGCATCTGCCCAACCTTGGCCTGAATCCTCACCTGCTTGGATGTCACATTTCTGCCTTGGTGTTCTGGAGACTTTGCAGTATCGAGACCCCTGACCACAGGATATGTTTTAAAGGAATGACCTTTTATGCCCCTCCTCTTCATTTCCAATATCTGACTTCCAGACCCCAGCCCACAGTTACATCTCCCTCTAGGACATTTGAACAGGAAATTGGTCATGGTGGGGTGGGGTGGAGGTGGGTGTATAAATAGGAGTCTGGAGGAAGCCCTGAACTCCTATGTCACCATATGCCCCACACTCTGCCCTTGCTGTCAAGCCACATTCTCTCTCAATTGCTCACCCTCTCCTCTTTCCCTCTCACACACACAGAAATAGGAATCAGGAGTGAGACAAGACGCCAACTCCAATAATGCAGAGCAAGGGCAGCAGGCAGGCATCCAAATGGGTTTTCATTCTGTTGCTCAAGATCTCCTGGAAGGCTGTCCCCAACCCTTTCTCACAAGCCCAGGATGCCAGGCCTTGAGCGGGGTCCCCATTTTACTTGAAACAGCAACTCTTTTGGCCTAACTCAGGTCTTGCCTGCATTGGAAGGCTGTTTTCTTCTTAAACCTACTCTGCAGTGAAAATTAGCTTCCGAGAAGGTATGTGATGAAAAGCTATGCCCTTAAAAAAGTGCCACACTACGAGGCAGGTCATGACCTCCAACTCAATAACAGCTCTGTGTGTGTGTATGTGTGTGTGTGTGTGTGCGCGTGCACGCGTGGGCACGAGCTGATAAAATCAGTTTGGAGAGATGCTGGGTTTGGAGAGCGGGACCCTTGGGTTACCTTTGGGAAAAGTTGTGCCAGAGCGCCCCCTTTCAGTCACACCTGGAGAGTTTCTTCATCAGGCCTAGGTGTTCCTTATATCCCAAAGGTATGCTTATTATAAAAAGGGAGAGAGGAGGCTGGGCATGGTGGCGCATGCCTGTAAGCGGCAGCCTAGGAAGTCATGGCCAGGGCCAGGGATCGTGGTTCAAGTTCCACTGGGGCCACATAGCGAGACCTAGTCCCCCCCAAAATAGCTGGGCGTGGTGGCGTGTGCCTGTAATCCCAGCTACTTGGGAAGCTGAGGCTGGAGATCACTTGAGTCTGTGGTACCCTGGGCAATGTGAGCCTGTGGTTCCATAGGCAAAAATAGTGAGACCTAGTCTCCCCCCCAAAAAAATTTTTAAAAAATGGGAGAGAGGAGTGTGGATGCACAGACACAAGAGGGCAGAAAGATCTGCCCCTGAAAGGGACAGGTTTGTTAAGAGAGGCTGCAGAGTCACTGGGAGGGGAGCAGCCTCTGCTGCTTTGCAAAGGAGAAGGTTGGTGATGGGAACCACTGCACAGGCACAGGTGGGTAGGAGGCTTGCTGCCCTTTGCCAGGGCAGACCTTGCACTGATACAGTCTCCTCCTCTTTGGAGGGGCTCATTTCTTTGTGAAGTTGTTAACTTTTGCTAACCCAATTTCATTAGGTGAAATCTGAAAGGACCAGATCATTCTCCAATGATTCTCCATCTTCGGATCTCTGTTTCTTTAGGCAGGGTTTACCCCTTAGTAGAATTAACATAAAAAAAACTTAACCAAGTTAATCCTGCTTCTAGGCATGGTTATGTTGATTTGTAAGGACCCTTGGTCTCGTGTCCCCACCTCTGGCCTACCTCTCAGGACACTTTCCATAGTAGTCTGATAATTGCGATAACAGTTGGCATCTGAGGAGTTTTCATTTCTATATCTGGTTTAACAGCTATGTTAATCACATCTACTCCCACCTCCAGCTTTTGGCTCTGTATGAGCCAGGTTTCTGGTTTTATGGTGCCTCCTTTCCAAATTTTCTTCTCTTGACCTCCAGCATTACCAGCCCAGACACCTAAAACTTCCTTTTGTTGCTGAGTAAATGCAGGGGGTTCTAACTCCTTCAAGAGTCAGTCCACTGGTGACGTTTACCCTTTGTCCTGATGTGTCAGTCAGCAACCACCCTGAAACCTCCATTACCCCACCCACCAGCCACACCCTGGGCACATGTTTGACCATGTTTGTGGTCTCCTAAGAAGATCTCAAGTCTTTCTGTGGAAGATCTCATGTCACTTTAGATTTTGATCTCCATGTTAGGGGTTCCCCATATTGTTATACCTCAGAGCTCCTCTGGAATGTGTGTTGATGCATAAATCCCTCTGGCCCTGGGGTGTTTCACACCCAGGTGACACCTCAGTACAGGTGTCTACAGACCTGTACTGAGGTCCCATGCTCCTCAGGCACTGTAGGTATGGACCCGACCTCCCTGTGAGTCCTCCTCCTCTACCTACCCCTTTCCATCTGGGAACTCATTGTGGAGTCCCTGTGGCTGCCTACCATGAGAGAGGATGACAAGAGGCATGAGAGGTTCAGGGAGGTGGGCAAACCCTGCAGGCGGTGGGCACGGACACGTCTGACACAGACTAGAGGAGTTGGCACACTTGCCTCACAGCACTGCTGTCACTGCATCTCCTGTGGCAGTGTGCATGCTGGCATTCCCTTAAAATACCCACATCCTACAGGAAAAGGACAGATGAGGGTTTAAATTTAGCAACGGTGGAAAAGAGGGCAGGGGGAGACTGGGATAGAGTGGAGCTGGTTCTGCCAGAAAAGAAATGGGAATCCTAGATGCCTGGGCAAGGATTCTAATCCACAAGGTTAAAAAGGACTGTGTGTCCCAAATAGCCAATCTCAAATATCTCACCAAATTCCTGACATTCTCGCCCCAGTTCTGTGGCCCTCCTGGCTCCCCATCAGGCACAATACTTTCTCTTCAAATTGAACAGGCTGGGCTTATGTTGTCTTTTCTCAAAGGGGTCTGGGGAGGAAGAAGTTGTTAACAGGCCAGAGCAACATTTTGGGGTAATGAGGCTGGGGAGGGCCCAGATCTTAAAGAACCATACCAGGAGCCTAAAGTTCATCTTGAGGACAATGGAAAGCCATTGAGGCCAAAACAACATTTGAGAATCTGATTTTCAGTAAGGCCAATGCAGGGTGCATAGTATGACTTCATTCCAATTACTACATATAAGGATCCAAAAAGATAAGCTCCTGGAAGAACTAAAAAGACACTTCTCCAAAGAGGAAATACAAATGGCCAACAGGCAAATGAAAAATTGCTCAATGTCACTAGCAATAAGGGAAATGAAAATCAAAACTACAATGAGATACCACTCTACACCAGTAAGAATGGCCCACATCCAAAGAATGGGCAACAACAAGTGTTGGTGGGGATGTGGAGAGAAAGGGACACTATTACACTGCTGGTGGGAATGTAAACTGGTCTAACCACTATGGAAAGCTGTGTGGAGGACCCTCAAATTAATGAAAATGGAACTACCATTTGACCCAGCAATTGCTGTCTTGGGAATCTACCCAAAGGAGACCTCAGTGCTTGTACAATGGGACACCTGTGCTCAGATGTTTGTTGCAGCACTATTTATAATTGCAAGGACATGGAAGCAACCTAAATGCTCCCAAACAGATGACTGGATGAAAAAATATGGTCTATATATACACAATGGAATATTACTTATCAATTAAAAATGACAAATTTGATGATTTTATAACATGGATGTACTTAGAAGAAATCATATTAACAGAAACAATTAAAAAAGAAGAAGACAAAAACCAAATGGTTTCACTAATATATGGGATATAGGGAAAAAATAAACAAAGCCATGAGAAAAAGCCAAAGCAAGCTAAGCACCAAACTGAAGCACACAGTTTCAGGCAGCGGGGGAAAGGGGGGGAATGGTGGGGAGGGTGAGGGGGTGAATCCCTGGGATTACAATGACGTGAAATATATATATATATATATAAATAAATTTTTAAAAAAAGCTAAGCTCCTGGTTATAATTGGGCAAAGCCAAGGTACCATGCCCAAGGGACGAACTCAGACTGCCCCTGCCTCTTGGAAGTCTAACAGGCCCCTCACAGACTCTATTAGGGTCTGCATAGGACCCTATTCTTGATCCACCATCTTGAGGGAAATTCCACAGTTCAGAGGGGGTACCTCTTGCTGGCTGAGGTGTGAGAGAAGGCCTTTGCTGACAGGCTGCCTGTGTCTAATCCCAGCAACTTAGTGTTCAGTCTTGGTCTTTAATTCCTCTGTGTTTTAGTTCATCACCTAACTGGTAGGCAAGGGTTGAGCAAGGCTTAAACAAGAAAGCTTTTCTGAAGGTTTTTGAAGAATGGGTTTATTATGTGAGTTATTGAAGGATGGTGACCTGAAATATGCATGTACCTAGGGGTCTAGATAAACAAACAACCCCTGCCTCAGTTTCTAGGTTTACAGCTACTTAGTTCCTCATTCTATCTTCATCATGTCAGGCCACAGACTATCACCAATGATGGAACACCAGATCATGTAAAGGGTATACAAACCCCTACCTTTCTTGTAGGGGTGCTCAGCCTTTGGATATGAATCTGCTAAGTCAGGGTGTTAGCTCAAACAAACTTATTTCTTGTCAAGCCTTGGTATCTGTGTTTCTCTGCCCAGCTAACACTACCATTGTCATTCATTTTCAGGAGATGGACAAGATCTATCCCTAGCCCCTGTGACAATGAGGATCTTAAAAGGATAAATGCAGGATCTTAAAGTTCCCTCTATTCAAAACCCAGGGAGCATGAGATTCTGGTTTTGAGCACAGTTTTAGAAGCAGACACACCTGGTATTTTTTTTTTTTTTTAATCTTCACAGTTTACAGAAGCTTATTGTAGTTTTTATGCCCATAGGAAGGGTGTCTATTTTTATAGTTACTGGGGCAGTTTGGAACTGGCACAGGGATGTTTTGTAATAGGTGGGGGATGCCACAGGAGCTCCGACGGTCTTAGGATGCAAGAGATTGCAGGCTTTGGTGGGGACTTCTGTGCTGAACTTGAATCTGATAGGCTAAGGATCTAGTACTGCAGTTAATGCAAAATAGGAAGTAGGTCACCAAATAGATGTCTTTTGGAATGGAATAGGAATGGTAGACTCCTATATATAAAGGTTTTTCTTGGTAAGGTATCCAGGTAAGGCATCGAGGTCAGGTGGATAGAACAACTGTTTTGCTGTGTTTTTCAGCCAGATTTTTCAGGCTGAACCTCAAACCTTGAAAGGAGCTACATGCCCCTCCCCAGTGTATATGCTTTTGTGTGTGTGTGTTTGTGTGTATGTGTTTGTGTGTGTGTGTGTGTGTACTCTGTGTCGGCCTGAGGAGGACCACATGTGGTTGGTCTCTTGCTGTCCCTGTGAACTCCATCACCAGACAAAGGAATGAAGTGTGCGTGTGTGTGTGTGTGTGTGGTCAGTATCCCAGATTATTAGGCCTGTCCCCACCTACCATCTCTGGTGGCTCTGGAACATGGCCTTTACCATCTTTTGGTTAATTGCACAATTCCTCCCTTATGAATTTGACTTCTGAAGATCCACATTGTGGCTTTGCTGCCAAGGGTGGCCAGTTTTTTCCCAATGAAGAAACCAGAAGGACTAGGGAGCTCCTATATAGGAGATTTTTCTTGTTAAGATAGAAATTTTCTTGTTAAGATAGAAAAATGATTGAATTTCTGGTTCAAGAAGGTAATTAAAAAAGACAATGATCTGGAACATCTTGATTCTGAGAATCATGTTTACTTAAGGAATCAAGGAAGAACAACTTAAAAATGGTAGTGGTGGTAGTGGTGGAAGAGGAGGAAGAGAAGAAGAAAGAAAGGAAGAGGAGAGGACAATTAGGATTTGTTCTTAATTCTGGAACCAGGGAGGTAGAGATGGAAAGAAAATAGACAATTGGTTAAATTGGAGGGAGAGAGAGATTTCACTGGGAGAAAGGCTTCTTGTCTTGTGAAGACAAATTAAACAAATATTCTAGGAGCATGAGGTCTCTGAGCTAAGGCAAGGCAGGCATGGAAAGGAAAAGGAGCTTTATAGACTGGTAGATTAGAAGAGAGAGACCATTGGCAGAGTTAGAGGATGGGATAAGATGGGAAGAACACAGAAGAACTGCAGGACTTAATAAATGAGGGGAAACCTGCTGAGATTTCATGGACATGCAGTAGTGATCCATGTACCCAGGACCAGGTAAGGAGCCATGCAGAAGATGACCTCTAGATGAGACCAGCCCTGCCGTCAGCAGGGACAACTCCACCAGCATGCTCAGTGAAGTCACTGAGAGGCCTACCTTGGCAGTCAGGCACCTTTTAATCTGGCACTTCTGTCCTGTTCTTTATTCTGACAGCTTTTTCAAGGCACTAATATTTTTTTTCTAACCCCAGCCTTTCTGAGATGTCAACGTTGTGAAACGATATTAAGTTTAGGATACATCAAAGCTGTATATTAATTTAAGTTAAATTAAGCTCGTATTTTCAACTCAAAATATTTGATTTTAGGTTTACAATTTTTAGATGAGCAGTATAAAATAACTGCTCAAGCTTACAGTTTTAGAACATTTAAGACAAATCAAACATTTGAACATGGCAAGTCATTTACAAGTGTTTATGTTATAAAAAAGATTTTTCAGGTAAGGATTTTAAGTCTACCTTGTCAGGCAATTGAAGTGTATGAAAAAAAAAGATTATAATAAGCATATGAATATGGTCTGAAAGAGTTATGGAAATTTTTACTAGGTTTGTAGATGGAACTAATTGTTAAAGGAAATTTAAATCTGTTCAAGTTACAATCAAGAATAAGTGGGAGTAATTAAGAAACAGTTAGTACATTTGTAAATAGAATCTCAGATTTTATAAATTGAATTTAAAGGCTTAAACAAAACCAGAGATTATACTCACAATTTTAATAAACTAAATATTAATATCTAGGTAACTGAAAATAGAAGTTGTCTTTTTCAAACACATTAGACATTAAAATATTCATAAAGATGAAGTGTCTGTGGAAGTTGCAGATATTATTAGATCAGGGAAAATGGGATCTAAAGAAATCTGAGACAGAGAAGAGACTGCCCAGGCAAGACTGGAGGTACTGTGAGGGTGCCTGGGGAACTACTAATGGTGGCCCCTCAAAGCTGCAGGGGAGTCTACCAATTGCAGACCGGAAGATAAGTATATCCTTTCAATGGAGTTAAACTTCACAGTCACTGGCATGGCCTGATCCTTCTGGCCTGTAGCATGGGCCGTGGTAGGCTGCCAACTGCTCACCAGATCCCTGTCCAAATCATCTGCATTTCCTAGCCTCCTCTGCCATCACAAAGTCAAATGACTCAGC
>PVHY01035087.1:0-10043 GCA_004024945.1 Uropsilus gracilis
ATCTGTTGTTGCCTTTTTAATAGGAGTCATTCTTAGTGGTGTGAGATGATATCTCATTGTAGTTTTTACTTTCATTTCCCTGATTATGAGTGATAGTGAGTATTTTTTTCTTATGCCTATTGGCCATTTGTATTTCTTCTTTCAAGAAGTCTTTTTTTATAAGTGAGATCATCCTATATTTCTCTTTTTCTTTTTGACTTATTTCTGCTAATATGAGTCTTTCTAGTTCCAACCAGGTTGCTGCAAATGACATGTGTTTGTCCTCCTTGATGGATGTGTAGTATTCCATTGTGTATATGTACCACATTTTTTTTTAGCCAATCATCTGTTTTGGGGCATTTGGTTTGTTTCCAATTCTTTGCAACTGCAAACAGGACTGGAATGAACATGCATGTACATGTGTCCTTTTGAATTAATGTTTTCATAGGGAAAAACAAACAAACAGAAAAAATGAAAACAACCAATGAGAATGAACCATGGAGCGAGAGAGAAGGAGGGGGAAGAAGGTGGGGGAAGTAAAGAACACAAAAGATCAGGATAGTTAACAAATGTTAGTGAAGTGGGAAAGCTCTGGGGTTAAAAAAAACAAAAACATATTTACCTGATATCGGAAGAGAACAATGGGCCAAACAACCAACAACTGAACCAACCAACAAATTACAGAAAAATGGGAGATGGAGTGACTGGAGGGGGGATACGGAGGGGGGACATAGAAGGAGGAGGAGGGATCAATTAATGCACAATTGTGACAAATCAATAAAATGAATTAAAAAAAACAGGCAGTGGTTAGAATGGTTGATTTTATTTCTATGGATTCCACCTCAGTCAAAAATAAAAAGTTAGATTGTGTACTCAAAAAACAAAACAAAAAAAAGAGAAGTCTCTTTTTAGCTCTTCACATTTTTTGACTGGACTTTTTGCTTTTTTTCTGTTAAGTTGTGTGAGTGTGTGAGTTCCTTGTGGATCTTTCTTATCAGACCCTTATCACTTGCATGGGGGCAAAATTTTTTTCCATTCAGTTGGGTTTTTTTTTGTTTGTTTGTTTGGTGTATTGTCTCTTTTGCGGCACAGAGGCTTTTGAGTTTGAGGTATTCCCAGCTATTTATATTTTCCTTCATTTTTTAGCATTTGTAGATGTGTCTTATAAAAGGTCTCTGAAGTGTAAGTCTTGGATTGTTTTGCCCATATTTTCCTCTATATATTTTATGGTTTCAGGTATTAGATCCAACTCTTTTATCCATTTTGAGTTGGTTTTTTGTGCAATGGTGTGAGGGAGTAGTCTAGGTTCATTCTTTTGCATGTAGCAGTCCAGTCTACCCAGCATCATTTGTTCAAAAGACTATCTTTGTTCCATTGTATGTTTTTCCCCCTTTGTCAAAGATTAGTTGATGATACATTTTGCTTTATTTCTAGACTTTGAATTCTATAACAGAAACTTCTTTTTTTAGTTTTATGTTGAATCTAAAACCTCCCTAAAACAAAAAGTTCTTTAAAAAGATCAAGTACATAAATATATTATAGTGAGACACTGTAAGCAAAGATACTAAATTGTACTATTAAATACTGTGTTCTAAAACCCTAGACTGTCATTATTAGATGTACCAATGAATCTTTAAAAATTGTTACTTAATTGGACTTAATACTTTTAAAGAAAACATTAAAGATTTTTTTTAATGCACACAACATTGGCTAAAATTAAGAATCCTGTTAACACTGGTGTTGACATAGGTGATGGAAAGAAGCCCTCAAAAATATCATTTGGGAAGTAATTTGGAAATATCCAGTAAACTTGGAGGAGAATTTAACATGTGACCCAGTACTTTCTCTTCTAGAAACTTACCCTAAGGAAACATTCACACATCTTCAGAAGGAATAGATACAAAAAAAGGTAATTACAGTGTGTTTCATAATTATAGAGTGAAGAATGGTCATGCTATCACTCAGAGAAAAAAACAACTTGGTAACCAAGAAAGACAAAATAAATATTTATTAAAATAAAAATGTAGGTAAGTAATCATGTTTTATGAAAGCATATTTATAAAAAATTTTATATATTTGTGTACTTTAAATTTCATACAGTGTATATCATTCTGAATGTATCTTTTGAAATTTACTTTTCCACATTATGTCTTTTAAGACATATCTATGTTTACACTTGCAATCCATGAGCAGGGAATGACTTTCTATTTTTTTGTGTATCCTCCTATTTCTTTTTGGAATGTTTTGTAGTTTTCTTTGTATTGACTCTTCATGTCTGTTGTTAGGTTTATCCCCAGGTATTTAATTTTCAGTGTTGTAATGGTAAATGGAATATTTTTTTCAATTTCTTCTTCTTCTAAGTTTTTTCATATAAAAAGACCACTGATTTCTGTCTGTTGATTTTGTAGCCAGCTACTTTACTGGTTTATTATTTCAATTAGCTTTTCTGTGGATTTTTTTGAGTTTTGTACAGAGAGTATCATGTCATCTGATTATAATGATAGTTTCATTTCTTCTTTCCCTATATGTATTCCTTTTATTTTCTTGCCTTATTCCCTGACTAGAACTTCCCGTACTATGTTGAAAAGTAGTGGTGAGAATGGGAACCCTTATTTTGTTCCAGATCTTAATTGAAATGCTTTCAGTTTTTCTCCATTAAGGATGATGTTTGCTGTGGATTTATCATGATGGTTTTTATTATGTTGAGATATGTTCCTTTCATTACTATTTTTTCAAGGGGTTTCATCATGAATGGGTGTTGAATTTTATCGAATGATTTTTCTGCATCTATTGATATGATCATAAGGTATTTTTCTCTTTGTTGATGTGGTGGATTTTGTTGATTGATTTTTCAGATGTTGAACCATCCCTTTGGCCCCTGGATGATCCTATTTGGTCATGGTGGATAATTCTTTTTATGCACGGTTGGATTCGGTTTGCCAGGATTTTGTTTAGAATTTTTGCATCTGTGTTCATAAGGGAGATTGGTCTATAGTTTTCTTTCTTTGTGCTGTCTTTGTTTGGTTTTGGAATTAGTGTAATGTTTACTTTATAGAATGTACTTGATAGTTTCCCATCTTTCTCAATTTTTTGGAAGAGTTTTAATAGTACAGGTGTTAATTCCTCTTTGTATGTTTGGTAGAATTCATATGTGAAACCATTTGATCCTGGACTCTCATTTCTAGGGAGAATTCTGATGATTGCCTAAATTTCACTGCTATGAGTGTTTAAGTTCTCTGTTTTTCTTTGTTCAATTTTGGATGACTGCATCATTCAAAGAATTTGTCCAGTTCTTCCAGGTTGTTGTATTATTTGCATATAGATATTCATAATAGTCTCTAATTACCTTTTGCTTTTCTGCTATGTCTGTTGCAATATCTCCCTTTTCATTTATGATCCTTTTTGAGTTTTCTCCTTTCTTTTCTTTGTGAGCCTTACTATGGGTTTATCAATTTTATTTTTTTTTCAAAGAACCTGTTTCTGCTTTTATCTTCTCGATGGTCTTTTTGCTCATGATTTCATTTATCTATGCTTTTAGATTTATTATTTATTATCTTCTACAAGGTTTGGGATTTTTTTGTTGTCTTTTTTCTAGTTTCTTGAGTTAGGAGATAAGATCATTTCTTTGTGCTGTTTCAATTCTTTTTATTCAGGCTCATATTGCTATGAGCTTTCCTCTTAAAACTGTTTGTGCTAAGTCCCACTTATTTTGGAATGTTGTATCATCATTGTCATCTATCCCCATGTATGTTATCAAAATGGCAGTTCTTCCAAAAGCAATCTACAGATCCCAGGCAATCCCAGTAAAAATCCCAAAGATATTTTTTAAGAAAGAATAGAAATTACTGAAATTCATCTGGAATAATAAAAGACTTCGAGTATTGAAAAGCCTCCTGACCAAAAAAAGAAAGAAGGAGATATTTTAATCCCAGGCATCATATTATACTACAAAGCCACAATAATTAATACAGCATGATACTGGCACAAAAGCAGACAATCGGAGCAATGGATAAGAATTGAGTCTCCAAAAATAAAACCACATTTATATAGGCAACTAATCCTTGACAAAGGGGTAAAACACACACGGAAACATGGACAGCCTCTTCAATAACTGGTGCTGGGAAAACTGGACCAAGACATGCAAAAAAAATTAACCAGGACAACTCCTTTACATCTTGTAAAAAAAAAAAAAAAAAAACCTCAAAATGGATAAAAGACTTGTTTGTAAGACCTGAAACAATAAAA
This sequence comes from Uropsilus gracilis, assembly GCA_004024945.1. NCBI lineage: Eukaryota > Metazoa > Chordata > Mammalia > Eulipotyphla > Talpidae > Uropsilus > Uropsilus gracilis. The sequence continues at coordinate 4,225 of PVHY01035087.1, forward strand.
TACATAGAGGATAACCTGGGCAAAACCCTCCATGAATTACACTTCAGAAATCCATTTCTGGACCCAGCTACAACTAGCAAAAAAAGGAAAACATAAACAGCTGGGACTATATCAAACTAAAAAGCTTCCATACAGCAAAGAGACAATAAACAAAATAAAAAGAAACCTAACTGAATGGGAGAAAAATTTTCCCTCCATAAAAGTGATAAGGGTCTGATAATAAAGATCCACAAAAAACTCACAAAACTTAACAAGAACAAAGCAAAAATCCCAGTTAAAAATGGGAAGAATTAAAAAGACAGTTCCCCAAAGAGGAAATTCAGATGGCCAATAGGCATATGAAAAAATGCTCCACATTACCAATAATCAGGGAAATGCAAATCAAAACCACACTGAAATACCATCTTACACCAGTAAAAATGGCCCACATTAAAAAACAACGCAAAACAAAAAAAAAAACATACAACATTAAGCACTGATGCAGATGTAGAGAAAACAGAACACTCTTACACTGCTGGTAGGAGTGCAAATTGGTTCAGCCACTATAGAAAGCTGTGTGGAAGATCCTCAAACAATTGAAAGTAGAACTACCATTCAACCCATCAATCCCACTATTGGAAATCTACCCAAAGAATACAAAAACACTAATCCACAAGGACACCTGTATGCACATATTTATTGCAGCATTATTTACAACTTCCAGGATATAAAAACTAAATGCCCTCAAACTGATGAATTACTGAAAAAATGGAATATTATTCATCAATCAAGAAGACAACCTTATGTCATTTGCAGCAACATGGATGGAGTTAGAAAGAATAATGTTAACAGAAATAAGCCAGAAAGCAAAAGAGAATTACGGGATGGTCTCAGTTATATGAGGAATTTAGGAAAAACAAACAAACAGACATGAAAAATATAAAACTGTCAAAAATATAGAACTGAAACATAGAGCGAGAGAAAGAGAGAAAGGAGAAAATGGGGGGAGGGCATGAAATTGAAAACTGAGATTGTTCATGGGCGATAATTTGATGAGTGAACCTTGGGATAGACAGTGGTGTAAGATATACATATATATATACACACACACACACACACATATATACATGTATACACACATATATATGTGCAATCAATAAAAATAATAAAACTAAAAAATAATTTTTTTAAATCTGTTTATACATGAGCATGTAGCTTAATTAATAATTCTGGGTATTATTCCATAAAGTTACTGCAATGTATTTTGACTTCTTAAAGGAAAATGATGACAATAATAATGGCATCCATCAACAACACTAGTGGCTGCCTTTGCCATCATTGTAGCCTTTACTTCTTTCCTGGCACTGAGCTAACCACTCTATGTCACTTCTTTCAGTAGTCAAGACCCATTATAGAATATGATTAATATTATTCCACAGATCACAATGCAGCCTTACTGGCAAGACACTTAACAAAGGTCACATATTAATATATTTAAAGACAGAACTTAAATATCGGCCCGTCTTCAGAGTCTGTCCTGCTTACCATCTATGATCATTGCCTCCCATTTCCCATCTTAACAACAGGTTATTTTCAAATAAGCCTTCAGGTTATTTTCAAGACCTTCAGGAAGTTGCAATCGCAAAGATAAACAAAATCTGTATTTTAAAGCCATCATGATTTTTATACTGTGATGATTCATTAACTCCCCTTCACTATCAATTCTCAGCATATTTGAGATAATCTTTTATGCTGAGCAGGCAACTTCTGTACTTCAACTTTTTATCTCACCCCTGGCAAACACTATTAATAACAGTTTATAGAGAGGTTTGACTAAAAATGCATCTATATGCTGGTCATTAATTCTGTAAATTGCATGTTCAGAAACTTTGCTGGCAAATCAATAGCTTGAAAAGACCTCCCATCATTAGGTACAGTTGCTGGCAGAAAAGGTGGTTTTCTCTGGGTTTCTGTTCTGTGGTCTCAGCTATAATCTGTTTCTGGCTTTCTATTACAGAAGATGATCTAGGGACTGTGTCTAGCTTTAATGATTCCCTCTATTCAAAAATGCTTGCTCCTAGCCATCATATTGAATGTCACCACCCCGAGACTCTAGCTCTGGTATACTGGACCAATATGGCACTCATTTTCAGTTGAGCTAATCAGTTCTGTTTTAAATACACATGTTGATTCTCAACAATGAACACCCAAAACTTATGATGTTATGATGTTACTTCAATAAAAAAGTTAAATAAGAAAAGATTCAGACTGATTTTCCTGATTTCATCTAGTAAGGGGAGCTGAGCTACAAAGGTGTCTGAATTGAGTAACTTTAATTGAACAATCCAGGAAGGCCAACATCATAATTCCAGGTCATAGATCGAATCTGATTTTAGTTCTTTCTAAGAAAGGTCTATTTTCCCCTATATTTTAAAAATTAAAAAAGATCTATTTGCCCCTATATTTAAAAATTAATCTAAAGGAAACATTTGCTAATTCTTCTATCCCTCACCAATATCAAAAGCACCAGACAACTATGTAAAACACTGTTATATAATTTATCTTAATTGATTGCTACAATTCAAGGAGGCTAGAACATTGAGGGGGATTTATTCCATCAAGAAGATGAGCAAACTGAGGATAGACAGGTACCCTATTTCACAAAGGGTAAGCATTAGTCAGCTTAAAAGTCACTTTGGACAATCTACAATCAGAATGTTGGCTATTCTTACAGACAATTAAGCTTAACTGTTCCTGGGAGGAACAGTGATCTGCCAACAATGTTTATTTAGAAAAGAATATTGATGTTTCAGGATCTTTTTCTTTTAAGCCCATTAGAGGCTGTCTTAGTAATAATAAGAGACCTTAGGAATAAACATTTTATAGTCAATAGACCCTACTGTCTTCATGTTGTCTTCTCTCTACTCTCTTCATATAAAAGTCAAGTCTCACCCTGTCTCCTAACTGCACCCAGCCAAGGGTAGTATTTATATTTCATGATTTTTTTGAAAAATATTTAGATATAGGAGAGAAAATATATCTCCCTCCTTGCTACCAAAACAACTCTTTCACCTTTACCCTTGAGAAGGAGAGGTCAGCAGGCTCTTCAGGAATTGATTCTTCAGCAAAGGTTCTAGAACCCCAGAATAATGTAAATGTCAGAAAAAGCTGAATATTTTCTTGTTTTCAATGCTAAACCACTGACTTCTAGAATGTTGGGTGTCAATAAATATTAAATAGGTGTCAGTTAATACTAAAATATCCAATAGGTATCAATAAATATCAAACAATTAGTAAGTGAACTGTAAGTATTATTGTACCAAGCAAAAGCAGAACCAAAACTTGCAAGGAAGTCAGAATTCGAATACTTGCTTTCTGTTACTAAATCTTTCTATTGTGTTAGGTAGTAATTAAATCTCACTAAGCCCCAGGATAAAAATAGAAGAAAATACCACCTAATTAATAGACTCTATAAGTGTCAATAAAATATGGAGATGTGCCTAGCATGTTTCCGATAAATGAGTTGAATAAATGAAAAACATAAACAAATTCAGTTCTAGTCATTCAATTTAATGATTCAGAATCAGAAATTTAGTTTATAATAAGAGATGTAGAAAAGCTGAATTTAATTGTAAACTTTTATGCCCCAGAACAAGCCACATATGTATCTTTCACTCTGTCCAGTAGCTTTCAACTAAAACTCAAAATCCTTTGACTTTTGTGATCTGGTTCTTGCAACCACTCATTGATGCCTTGCACTGAACCAAAGTGAGTTATTTCCATGTACCCAAATGCACAGTATGCCATCTTATGTTTTTCTGTTTAAAATGTCCTTCCTACACCTCTTCTTCATGTGTCTACTTTTGAAAGACTAAAGGTGTGTGTCACCTCCTCTAAGAAGTCCTCTGAGATCAAGCCTACCACGGTAGATTGTATCTCATCTTTTCAATACAATTAGTTACTTCCATCATTATATTTAGAGACTATAATAAAAAGGAGAATGTATATTTACTCCAATACTGCAGTAAAATGAAAATTTTTCTTCCCTGCCCCTGATTATGAATTGAAATTACTCAATTATTTATATTGTACATATATTAGCATAATAAACACATAGAGTATATGTTATTTATAGCTATAGTCTATATTATTTATATGTAGTATATAAAATATACCTCATATTTTTAAAAATTTATATATAAATTTCACAACCTTGTAATCCCAGGGGTTTACCCAGCTCCCCTTTCCCTCCTGCTCAGAGTTGTACACTTCAGTTTGATGCTTAGATTGTTTTGACATTTCCTCAAGTCTTTTAATTTTTTTTCACTATATCCCTCCCATATATCAGTGAAACCATTTGGTTTCTGTCTTTTTCTTTATGACTTGTTTCTGCTAGTATGATTTCTTCTAAGTGCATCCATGTTATAAAATCATCAAATTTGTCATTTTTAATTGATGAGTAATATTCCATTGTGTGTGTGTATGTATATATATATATATATATATATATATATATATATATCTCACATTTTTTTCATCCATTCATCTGTTTTGGGACAATTAGGTTGCTTCCATGAAATTGCAATTATAAATTGTGCTGCAGTAAACATCTGAGCACAGGTGTCCCTTTGTACCCATGTTGAGGTCTCTTTTGGGTAGATTCCCAAGAGAGCAATTGCTGGGTCAAATGATAGTTCCATTTTCATTAACTTGAGGGTCCTCCACACAGCTTTCCATAGTGGTTGGACTAGTTTACATTCCCACCAGCAGTGTAGTAGTGTTTCTTTCTCTCCACATCCTTGCCAGCACTTCTTGTTGCCCGTTCCTTGGAAGTGGGCCATTCTTACTGGTGTAAGGCAGTATCTCATTGTGTTTTGATTTGCATTTTCCTTATTACTAGTGACATTGAGCAATTTTTCATGTGCCTGTTGGTCATTTGCATTTCCTCTTTGGAAAAGTGTGTTTAGTTCTCCCATGTTTTGATTGGGTTTTTGTTTTGCTTTTGTTAAGTTGTGTGAGTTCCTTGTGGATCTTTGTTATTAAACCCTTGTCACTCATGTAAAGGACAAAATTTTTTTCCCATTCGGTTGGGCATCTTTTAGTTTTTCTGTTGTCTCTTTTGCTGTACAGAAGATTTTTAGTTTGATGTAGTCCCATCTGTTTATGTTTTCCTTCATTTTGTTTGCCTTCTGTAGATGTTTCTAGAAAGGGATTTCTGAACTGTAATTCATGGAGAGTTTTGCCCAAGTTTTCCTCTATGTATGCTATGGTTTCAGGTCTGACCTCTAAGTCTCTTATCCATTTTGAGTTGATTTTTGTACATGGAGTAAGGGAGTTTTCTTGGTCCATTTTTTTGCATGTCTTAGTCCAATTTTCCCAGCACCATTTATTGAAGAGGTTATCTTTGTTCCAAGGTAAGTTTTCACTCCTTTGTTGAAGATTAGTTGGCTATGTGTGGTTTTATTTCAGGGCACTCAATTCTGTTCCATTGGTCTGACTGTCTGTTTTTGTACCAATACCATGCTGTTTTAATTGTTATGGTTTTGTAGTATAGTTTGAGGTTTGGAATTATAATACCTCCATTATCTTTTTTCCTGGTCAGGAGGCTTTTTGATATATGAGGTCTTTTGTTATTCCATATGAACTTCAGTAAGTTCTGTTCTATCTCTTTAAAAAATGTCATAGGGATTTTTATTGGGATTGCATTGAATCTGTAGATTGCCTTTGGAAGGATGGTCATTTTGATAATATTAATTCTTCCAATCCATGAATATGGAATGTCTTTCCATTTCCTTATGTTTTCTTCTATCTTTTAGGAGCATTCTAAAATTTTCTTTATA